>OU744448.1:19855858-20062091 GCA_916610825.1 Haliclystus octoradiatus
CATCATCCTTATATTATTAATTAAGTCAGACAAAACCAACAAGATCATCGATGTACTATCATATTTACATGCAGTTCATCATCATCCTTATATTATTAATTAAGTCAGACAAAACCAACAAGATCATCGATGTACTATCATACATGCAGTTCATCATCATCCTTATATTACTAATTAAGTCAGACAAAACCAACAAGATCATCGATGTACTATCACACATGCAGTTCATCATCATCCTTATATTATTAATTAAGTCAGACAAAACCAACAAGATCATCGATGTACTATCATACATGCAGTTCATCATCATCCTTATATTATTAATTAAGTCAGACAAAACCAACAAGATCATCGATGTACTATCACACATGCAGTTCATCATCATCCTTATATTATTAATTAAGTCAGACAAAACCAACAAGATCATCGATGTACTATCACACATGCAGTTCATCATCATCCTTATATTACTAATTAAGTCAGACAAAACCAACAAGATCATCGATGTACTATCATACATGCACTTCATGATCATCCTTATATTATTAATTAAGTCAGACAAAACCAACAAGATCATCGATGTACTATCATACATGCACTTCATCATCATCCTTATATTATTAATTAAGTCAGACAAAACCAACAAGATCATCGATGTACTATCATACATGCAGTTCATCATCATCCTTATATTATTAATTAAGTCAGACAAAACCAACAAGATCATCGATGTACTATCATATTTACATGCAGTTCATCATCATCCTTATATTATTAATTAAGTCAGACAAAACCAACAAGATCATCGATGTACTATCATATTTACATGCAGTTCATCATCATCCTTATATTATTAATTAAGTCAGACAAAACCAACAAGATCATCGATGTACTATCATACATGCAGTTCATCATCATCCTTACATTACTAATTAAGTCAGACAAAACCAACAAGATCATCGATGTACTATCATACATGCAGTTCATCATCATCCTTATATTACTAATTAAGTCAGACAAAACCAACAAGATCATCGATGTACTATCACACATGCAGTTCATCATCATCCTTATATTATTAATTAAGTCAGACAAAACCAACAAGATCATCGATGTACTATCATACATGCAGTTCATCATCATCCTTATATTACTAATTAAGTCAGACAAAACCAACAAGATCATCGATGTACTATCATACATGCACTTCATCATCATCCTTATATTATTAATTAAGTCAGACAAAACCAACAAGATCATCGATGTACTATCACACATGCAGTTCATCATCATCCTTATATTATTAATTAAGTCAGACAAAACCAACAAGATCATCGATGTACTATCATACATGCAGTTCATCATCATCCTTATATTATTAATTAAGTCAGACAAAACCAACAAGATCATCGATGTACTATCATACATGCAGTTCATCATCATCCTTATATTATTAATTAAGTCAGACAAAACCAACAAGATCATCGATGTACTATCATACATATCCAGTTCATCATCATCCTTATATTATTAATTACGTCAGACAAAACCAACAAGATCATCGATGTACTATCATACATATCCAGTTCATCATCATCCTTATATTATTAATTAAGTCAGACAAAACCAACAAGATCATCGATGTACTATCATACATATCCAGTTCATCATCATCCTTATATTATTAATTAAGTCAGACAAAACCAACAAGATCATCGATGTACTATCACACATGCAGTTCATCATCATCCTTATATTATTAATTAAGTCAGACAAAACCAACAAGATCATCGATGTACTATCATACATGCAGTTCATCATCATCCTTATATTATTAATTAAGTCAGACAAAACCAACAAGATCATCGATGTACTATCATACATGCAGTTCATCATCATCCTTATATTATTAATTAAGTCAGACAAAACCAACAAGATCATCGATGTACTATCATACATGCAGTTCATCATCATCCTTATATTATTAATTAACTCAGACAAAACCAACAAGATCATCGATGTACTATCACACATGCAGTTCATCATCATCCTTATATTATTAATTAAGTCAGACAAAACCAACAAGATCATCGATGTACTATCATACATGCAGTTCATCATCATCCTTATATTATTAATTAAGTCAGACAAAACCAACAAGATCATCGATGTACTATCATACATGCAGTTCATCATCATCCTTATATTATTAATTAAGTCAGACAAAACCAACAAGATCATCGATGTACTATCATACATGCAGTTCATCATCATCCTTATATTATTAATTAAGTCAGACAAAACCAACAAGATCATCGATGTACTATCATACATGCAGTTCATCATCATCCTTATATTATTAATTAAGTCAGACAAAACCAACAAGATCATCGATGTACTATCATATTTACATGCAGTTCATCATCATCCTTATATTATTAATTAAGTCAGACAAAACCAACAAGATCATCGATGTACTATCATACATGCAGTTCATCATCATCCTTATATTACTAATTAAGTCAGACAAAACCAACAAGATCATCGATGTACTATCATACATGCAGTTCATCATCATCCTTATATTACTAATTAAGTCAGACAAAACCAACAAGATCATCGATGTACTATCATACATGCAGTTCATCATCATCCTTATATTACTAATTAAGTCAGACAAAACCAACAAGATCATCGATGTACTATCACACATGCAGTTCATCATCATCCTTATATTATTAATTAAGTCAGACAAAACCAACAAGATCATCGATGTACTATCATACATGCAGTTCATCATCATCCTTATATTACTAATTAAGTCAGACAAAACCAACAAGATCATCGATGTACTATCACACATGCAGTTCATCATCATCCTTATATTATTAATTAAGTCAGACAAAACCAACAAGATCATCGATGTACTATCACACATGCAGTTCATCATCATCCTTATATTATTAATTAAGTCAGACAAAACCAACAAGATCATCGATGTACTATCATACATGCAGTTCATCATCATCCTTATATTACTAATTAAGTCAGACAAAACCAACAAGATCATCGATGTACTATCATACATGCAGTTCATCATCATCCTTATATTACTAATTAAGTCAGACAAAACCAACAAGATCATCGATGTACTATCACACATGCAGTTCATCATCATCCTTATATTATTAATTAAGTCAGACAAAACCAACAAGATCATCGATGTACTATCATACATGCAGTTCATCATCATCCTTATATTACTAATTAAGTCAGACAAAACCAACAAGATCATCGATGTACTATCACACATGCAGTTCATCATCATCCTTATATTATTAATTAAGTCAGACAAAACCAACAAGATCATCGATGTACTATCACACATGCAGTTCATCATCATCCTTATATTACTAATTAAGTCAGACAAAACCAACAAGATCATCGATGTACTATCACACATGCAGTTCATCATCATCCTTATATTATTAATTAAGTCAGACAAAACCAACAAGATCATCGATGTACTATCATACATGCAGTTCATCATCATCCTTATATTACTAATTAAGTCAGACAAAACCAACAAGATCATCGATGTACTATCACACATGCAGTTCATCATCATCCTTATATTATTAATTAAGTCAGACAAAACCAACAAGATCATCGATGTACTATCATATTTACATGCAGTTCATCATCATCCTTATATTATTAATTAAGTCAGACAAAACCAACAAGATCATCGATGTACTATCATACATGCAGTTCATCATCATCCTTATATTACTAATTAAGTCAGACAAAACCAACAAGATCATCGATGTACTATCACACATGCAGTTCATCATCATCCTTATATTATTAATTAAGTCAGACAAAACCAACAAGATCATCGATGTACTATCATACATGCAGTTCATCATCATCCTTATATTACTAATTAAGTCAGACAAAACCAACAAGATCATCGATGTACTATCACACATGCAGTTCATCATCATCCTTATATTATTAATTAAGTCAGACAAAACCAACAAGATCATCGATGTACTATCACACATGCAGTTCATCATCATCCTTATATTACTAATTAAGTCAGACAAAACCAACAAGATCATCGATGTACTATCACACATGCAGTTCATCATCATCCTTATATTATTAATTAAGTCAGACAAAACCAACAAGATCATCGATGTACTATCATACATGCAGTTCATCATCATCCTTATATTACTAATTAAGTCAGACAAAACCAACAAGATCATCGATGTACTATCACACATGCAGTTCATCATCATCCTTATATTATTAATTAAGTCAGACAAAACCAACAAGATCATCGATGTACTATCATATTTACATGCAGTTCATCATCATCCTTATATTACTAATTAAGTCAGACAAAACCAACAAGATCATCGATGTACTATCACACATGCAGTTCATCATCATCCTTATATTATTAATTAAGTCAGACAAAACCAACAAGATCATCGATGTACTATCATACATGCAGTTCATCATCATCCTTATATTACTAATTAAGTCAGACAAAACCAACAAGATCATCGATGTACTATCACACATGCAGTTCATCATCATCCTTATATTATTAATTAAGTCAGACAAAACCAACAAGATCATCGATGTACTATCATACATGCAGTTCATCATCATCCTTATATTACTAATTAAGTCAGACAAAACCAACAAGATCATCGATGTACTATCACACATGCAGTTCATCATCATCCTTATATTATTAATTAAGTCAGACAAAACCAACAAGATCATCGATGTACTATCATACATGCAGTTCATCATCATCCTTATATTACTAATTAAGTCAGACAAAACCAACAAGATCATCGATGTACTATCATACATGCACTTCATCATCATCCTTATATTATTAATTAAGTCAGACAAAACCAACAAGATCATCGATGTACTATCATACATGCAGTTCATCATCATCCTTATATTACTAATTAAGTCAGACAAAACCAACAAGATCATCGATGTACTATCACACATGCAGTTCATCATCATCCTTATATTATTAATTAAGTCAGACAAAACCAACAAGATCATCGATGTACTATCACACATGCAGTTCATCATCATCCTTATATTACTAATTAAGTCAGACAAAACCAACAAGATCATCGATGTACTATCACACATGCAGTTCATCATCATCCTTATATTATTAATTAAGTCAGACAAAACCAACAAGATCATCGATGTACTATCATACATGCAGTTCATCATCATCCTTATATTACTAATTAAGTCAGACAAAACCAACAAGATCATCGATGTACTATCACACATGCAGTTCATCATCATCCTTATATTACTAATTAAGTCAGACAAAACCAACAAGATCATCGATGTACTATCACACATGCAGTTCATCATCATCCTTATATTACTAATTAAGTCAGACAAAACCAACAAGATCATCGATGTACTATCATACATGCAGTTCATCATCATCCTTATATTATTAATTAAGTCAGACAAAACCAACAAGATCATCGATGTACTATCATACATGCACTTCATCATCATCCTTATATTATTAATTAAGTCAGACAAAACCAACAAGATCATCGATGTACTATCATACATGCAGTTCATCATCATCCTTATATTATTAATTAAGTCAGACAAAACCAACAAGATCATCGATGTACTATCATACATGCAGTTCATCATCATCCTTATATTACTAATTAAGTCAGACAAAACCAACAAGATCATCGATGTACTATCATACATGCAGTTCATCATCATCCTTATATTATTAATTAAGTCAGACAAAACCAACAAGATCATCGATGTACTATCATATTTACATGCAGTTCATCATCATCCTTATATTATTAATTAAGTCAGACAAAACCAACAAGATCATCGATGTACTATCATACATGCAGTTCATCATCATCCTTACATTACTAATTAAGTCAGACAAAACCAACAAGATCATCGATGTACTATCATACATGCAGTTCATCATCATCCTTATATTATTAATTAAGTCAGACAAAACCAACAAGATCATCGATGTACTATCATACATGCAGTTCATCATCATCCTTATATTATTAATTAAGTCAGACAAAACCAACAAGATCATCGATGTACTATCATACATATCCAGTTCATCATCATCCTTATATTATTAATTAAGTCAGACAAAACCAACAAGATCATCGATGTACTATCATACATGCAGTTCATCATCATCCTTATATTATTAATTAAGTCAGACAAAACCAACAAGATCATCGATGTACTATCATACATGCAGTTCATCATCATCCTTATATTATTAATTAAGTCAGACAAAACCAACAAGATCATCGATGTACTATCATACATGCAGTTCATCATCATCCTTATATTATTAATTAAGTCAGACAAAACCAACAAGATCATCGATGTACTATCATACATGCAGTTCATCATCATCCTTATATTATTAATTAACTCAGACAAAACCAACAAGATCATCGATGTACTATCACACATGCAGTTCATCATCATCCTTATATTATTAATTAAGTCAGACAAAACCAACAAGATCATCGATGTACTATCATACATGCAGTTCATCATCATCCTTATATTATTAATTAAGTCAGACAAAACCAACAAGATCATCGATGTACTATCATACATGCAGTTCATCATCATCCTTATATTACTAATTAAGTCAGACAAAACCAACAAGATCATCGATGTACTATCACACATGCAGTTCATCATCATCCTTATATTATTAATTAAGTCAGACAAAACCAACAAGATCATCGATGTACTATCATACATGCAGTTCATCATCATCCTTATATTATTAATTAAGTCAGACAAAACCAACAAGATCATCGATGTACTATCATACATGCAGTTCATCATCATCCTTATATTATTAATTAAGTCAGACAAAACCAACAAGATCATCGATGTACTATCATACATGCAGTTCATCATCATCCTTATATTATTAATTAAGTCAGACAAAACCAACAAGATCATCGATGTACTATCACACATGCAGTTCATCATCATCCTTATATTATTAATTAAGTCAGACAAAACCAACAAGATCATCGATGTACTATCATACATGCAGTTCATCATCATCCTTATATTATTAATTAACTCAGACAAAACCAACAAGATCATCGATGTACTATCACACATGCAGTTCATCATCATCCTTATATTATTAATTAAGTCAGACAAAACCAACAAGATCATCGATGTACTATCATACATGCAGTTCATCATCATCCTTATATTATTAATTAAGTCAGACAAAACCAACAAGATCATCGATGTACTATCATACATGCAGTTCATCATCATCCTTATATTACTAATTAAGTCAGACAAAACCAACAAGATCATCGATGTACTATCACACATGCAGTTCATCATCATCCTTATATTATTAATTAAGTCAGACAAAACCAACAAGATCATCGATGTACTATCATACATGCAGTTCATCATCATCCTTATATTATTAATTAAGTCAGACAAAACCAACAAGATCATCGATGTACTATCATACATGCAGTTCATCATCATCCTTATATTATTAATTAAGTCAGACAAAACCAACAAGATCATCGATGTACTATCATACATGCAGTTCATCATCATCCTTATATTATTAATTAAGTCAGACAAAACCAACAAGATCATCGATGTACTATCACACATGCAGTTCATCATCATCCTTATATTACTAATTAAGTCAGACAAAACCAACAAGATCATCGATGTACTATCATACATGCAGTTCATCATCATCCTTATATTACTAATTAAGTCAGACAAAACCAACAAGATCATCGATGTACTATCATACATGCACTTCATGATCATCCTTATATTATTAATTAAGTCAGACAAAACCAACAAGATCATCGATGTACTATCACACATGCAGTTCATCATCATCCTTATATTATTAATTAAGTCAGACAAAACCAACAAGATCATCGATGTACTATCACACATGCAGTTCATCATCATCCTTATATTATTAATTAAGTCAGACAAAACCAACAAGATCATCGATGTACTATCATACATGCACTTCATCATCATCCTTATATTATTAATTAAGTCAGACAAAACCAACAAGATCATCGATGTACTATCACACATGCAGTTCATCATCATCCTTATATTATTAATTAAGTCAGACAAAACCAACAAGATCATCGATGTACTATCATACATGCAGTTCATCATCATCCTTATATTATTAATTAAGTCAGACAAAACCAACAAGATCATCGATGTACTATCATACATGCACTTCATCATCATCCTTATATTATTAATTAAGTCAGACAAAACCAACAAGATCATCGATGTACTATCATACATGCAGTTCATCATCATCCTTATATTATTAATTAAGTCAGACAAAACCAACAAGATCATCGATGTACTATCATACATGCAGTTCATCATCATCCTTATATTATTAATTAAGTCGGACAAAACCAACAAGATCATCGATGTACTATCATACATGCAGTTCATCATCATCCTTATATTATTAATTAAGTCAGACAAAACCAACAAGATCATCGATGTACTATCACACATGCAGTTCATCATCATCCTTATATTATTAATTAAGTCAGACAAAACCAACAAGATCATCGATGTACTATCATATTTACATGCAGTTCATCATCATCCTTATATTATTAATTAAGTCAGACAAAACCAACAAGATCATCGATGTACTATCATACATGCAGTTCATCATCATCCTTATATTATTAATTAAGTCAGACAAAACCAACAAGATCATCGATGTACTATCATATTTACATGCAGTTCATCATCATCCTTATATTATTAATTAAGTCAGACAAAACCAACAAGATCATCGATGTACTATCATACATGCAGTTCATCATCATCCTTATATTACTAATTAAGTCAGACAAAACCAACAAGATCATCGATGTACTATCATACATGCAGTTCATCATCATCCTTATATTACTAATTAAGTCAGACAAAACCAACAAGATCATCGATGTACTATCACACATGCAGTTCATCATCATCCTTATATTATTAATTAAGTCAGACAAAACCAACAAGATCATCGATGTACTATCATACATGCAGTTCATCATCATCCTTATATTACTAATTAAGTCAGACAAAACCAACAAGATCATCGATGTACTATCACACATGCAGTTCATCATCATCCTTATATTATTAATTAAGTCAGACAAAACCAACAAGATCATCGATGTACTATCACACATGCAGTTCATCATCATCCTTATATTACTAATTAAGTCAGACAAAACCAACAAGATCATCGATGTACTATCACACATGCAGTTCATCATCATCCTTATATTATTAATTAAGTCAGACAAAACCAACAAGATCATCGATGTACTATCATATTTACATGCAGTTCATCATCATCCTTATATTATTAATTAAGTCAGACAAAACCAACAAGATCATCGATGTACTATCACACATGCAGTTCATCATCATCCTTATATTATTAATTAAGTCAGACAAAACCAACAAGATCATCGATGTACTATCATACATGCAGTTCATCATCATCCTTATATTATTAATTAAGTCAGACAAAACCAACAAGATCATCGATGTACTATCATACATGCAGTTCATCATCATCCTTATATTATTAATTAAGTCAGACAAAACCAACAAGATCATCGATGTACTATCATACATGCAGTTCATCATCATCCTTATATTATTAATTAAGTCAGACAAAACCAACAAGATCATCGATGTACTATCATACATGCAGTTCATCATCATCCTTATATTATTAATTAAGTCAGACAAAACCAACAAGATCATCGATGTACTATCATACATATCCAGTTCATCATCATCCTTATATTATTAATTAAGTCAGACAAAACCAACAAGATCATCGATGTACTATCATACATGCAGTTCATCATCATCCTTATATTATTAATTAAGTCAGACAAAACCAACAAGATCATCGATGTACTATCACACATGCAGTTCATCATCATCCTTATATTATTAATTAAGTCAGACAAAACCAACAAGATCATCGATGTACTATCATACATGCAGTTCATCATCATCCTTATATTATTAATTAAGTCAGACAAAACCAACAAGATCATCGATGTACTATCATATTTACATGCAGTTCATCATCATCCTTATATTATTAATTAAGTCAGACAAAACCAACAAGATCATCGATGTACTATCATACATGCAGTTCATCATCATCCTTATATTATTAATTAAGTCAGACAAAACCAACAAGATCATCGATGTACTATCATACATGCAGTTCATCATCATCCTTATATAATTAATTAAGTCAGACAAAACCAACAAGATCATCGATGTACTATCATATTTACATGCAGTTCATCATCATCCTTATATTATTAATTAAGTCAGACAAAACCAACAAGATCATCGATGTACTATCATACATGCAGTTCATCATCATCCTTATATTATTAATTAAGTCAGACAAAACCAACAAGATCATCGATGTACTATCACACATGCAGTTCATCATCATCCTTATATTATTAATTAAGTCAGACAAAACCAACAAGATCATCGATGTACTATCACACATGCAGTTCATCATCATCCTTATATTATTAATTAAGTCAGACAAAACCAACAAGATCATCGATGTACTATCATACATGCAGTTCATCATCATCCTTATATTATTAATTAAGTCAGACAAAACCAACAAGATCATCGATGTACTATCATACATGCAGTTCATCATCATCCTTATATTATTAATTAAGTCAGACAAAACCAACAAGATCATCGATGTACTATCATACATGCAGTTCATCATCATCCTTATATTATTAATTAAGTCAGACAAAATACATTCCTTAAATATATTATATATTATGACTTGATGGATAGTAAAATTATTTTCGCAAATAAACACAATTATTCTATTACTTTATTTACTTTGTTTACAATGCTATTGAAGTTTCGTATTCTGTAAATACTATTGAGACGGTATCATCCTACCGCCCTGAGTGGCTCTTTTCACCAAGAGCAATGATGTTAGGTGCTTTTTATTGATCTCAGCTGTGACACTGCAGATCAATTTCAACAGATTTAATGTCAGATGGGCCTTGATTGTCAATTCGCATCGATAATCCCGCAGCTGCTCGCAAAATGCAATAACCTCTGAACTATTCCATCCACCATCATTAGATGGTATTCATTTGATGTTTTAGATGAAGTCAAGGCTTCGTTGACCTTATATAGGGGGATTTGAACCATGGTCGATCATATATGATCCGATCTGAAGTTCTGTTGCTTTGCCACTTGAGCTGCTCCTCCATTTTTTGTTTCATTTCGGCTCCCTGAGCTTCGTATAGCCAATGTTCAATCAATATATAAGCAACAGAGAGAGTATATGTGATATTGATTTTAAGAAACGGGAATATATACGCTACACAAATGCTGTCCCAAATTTACCCTACTGTAGTATGTCCTGCTAGACATTGTAATACCATTTATAGTATATCAGACGAAGAGTAGTTCAACTGGTATTATATAAATATTGAAATAAAATCAGTAAAAGCTATTATAAGGAAATGAGATATATCGTACAGAAATTAAAGCTTAGATGGTCTTTATTTATTTCAAGTTTACCTTTATTAGCATTATAGATTTCACGGAATACAGTTCTTTCATTCTTTTCTATTTCGTCGCCATCATCCTCTTCATCTATATCATACAATATAATAATTCAAAGTGTTGATCTTTTTGGAATTACAGCATCGTTTATTTAGCAATGTTGGCACAAAAATATATATCAACAGAACTCTACAGCTCAAACGAAGTCATTATTTGCTCTTACTTGGTGCCAAGCGTTTAATAGGGATAAAAGAATACATTTCAGAGATTGACATTGGACCATAATTGTTTGGATTAGGTTAACCTCGGCTCTGATCCAATGCTATGACATAATGACTCGTATGATTATATCTATATATAGAAGCGTCATCCAAGGGTATTTGTATCGATACATAAATGGAATCAAAACTTAATAAATAAATCGAATTCAATGACGCGAAAGATTAAATTCAGCATTCAATTAGAGCGAAATAATTTAATATTTAACATCTATGTTTAATATTTAACATGTATACATTTGTATCAGTTCTTACCTTGTTGAAGTATGTCTGATAGTATCTGAGTTGGTGCTGATGATACTTTAAAATTCAATACAACTGTAACTAGAACTAGATACTTCAAGGCATACATGATTACTTATCTTTGTTGGACTGTCAACTGAACATTTTCTTTGAACATGAACGTTTTACTAAATCCTGACAGAGAGAGAGTCCACTTTTATAGAATCTATTGACAAAACGTATTTTCTGTGCCTAATCAGTTGGATGTACGAAGTTGATAGTACAGTATTTCAAAGAGAGTAAGATTATCGCATTTGTAATCGATTTAATCAGCGTTCACAGCAGCGTGGTAGAGCGGTTTCCAATGAATATTATCTAATACACAATAACATTCATAAGTTGTTGCTACTCAACTATAGATGTTGCTTTGTTTCTGATGACGTTAGGCGCAGTAATCAAAATTACAGTGTTTAAATCGTAGGATGAACGTTGCTACGTAAATATATTTCGATGGGATGAGAATAACAAATGATGATAGAATGTTTCAGTTAATTGATTCTCTATTATAGTCTTTATGAGAAATATTGTATGTTTCCATTTATAAGATATACATATCATCTTGAGAATTCCCAAGTTACGCAACCTTTTCCAATTAGTAATGTAATTAATAATTGTTTCTTTTCTGCAACAAATTATTAT
The DNA here is from genome assembly GCA_916610825.1 of Haliclystus octoradiatus. NCBI lineage: Eukaryota > Metazoa > Cnidaria > Staurozoa > Stauromedusae > Haliclystidae > Haliclystus > Haliclystus octoradiatus. The sequence continues at coordinate 19,868,797 of OU744448.1, forward strand.
CTTGAACTGACAACAAGGACATTTCAGATAATACTGACCCATTGTATAAACCTTTCTATATTATACAAGTTAACAAGATGTTCACATTGATAGATAATATGTGCTGACATACATTGCCAACCCACGTGTATCTATGATGGAGAGCAAAATAACATTACTAACGATCCTTAGAATTTCAAATGTTTTTTATTCTTAAATGGAGGAACATATCATCATTTTCTCAAAAATTGAAGTACATATATCGAATTTTGGGACTCAACAGAGTTGTGTAGAGCTTTTTCTATTTGAAAAATGTCATTTGAAAACGTGATAGTCTGGCCTGACATGTGTTTGGTCCCTGTCACCAGAGACCTTTCTGATGTCGAAGCTCCTCAGGCATCACACCTGAAGTCCGACTAACCAATTGTATAGATTGTGAAAACCTCAGTGCATATCGCATGCGCAATACCGATTGAAGAACAGAGTGATTGATTAATCAATTGATAAGGCGGGATTGTCAAAATGTCATTTTTGCGCTTTCTCTCGCAGAATCTTTTTTGTGAGATATTGTTTTAAATACTTGAATTATACATCTTTCCCTGAGCTTATAAATTAGTATTTAGTATAATATATTCGGTAAACGATAAAACCATTGAGTTGAGGCGCACATTCAATTCACTTGATCATATTTTTCATAGACGTTCATTAAGGGATTTCTCATCTTAATGTTTAGGAAGATGATTAAAGGGAATTTAGTGTTTCGCAAATGGAGAGACTGTGTAGAATATCAATGTGGAATTAATAATATGGCTTTAAAGGCATTCTATTTTTAACTACCAGGAAAGCTGGAATTCTATACCGATTGATATACTGTATCCAAGTGAATTGAGAATAAGAAATTGCGTATCCATATACTAGTATAGATTCTTGAAAAATGCATAAGTGCATATAGCTTTGAATACTTGAACAGAAACAACAAGTATTATTTGTTCCACTTTTAAATACATATTCAAATTTGTACAATTATGAAATTCGATACTGATTGCTGATAGGTTGCTGTTGATGTTTGTATCAGGCTTCGTAAAATCATTAAAATCGTGGCTTTTGGTTTGAATACTAAACTAAAACTAGAAAAATAATTTGCATGACTTCAAGTTTTTAACAACTATACTACTATATATTTAAACTTATTGACTTCTTTTGAGTTTTACAAGTAGCATAGTGGCAGCTTCAATAAAATGATCCATTCATTCATTAATTAATGTTAAACAAATCATAACTCAAACATATTCTTTAAAGCGCCCTTGTTAAATGTTTAAATGTTTCTGTCTGTACAGCAGTTTTGATTTGCTGATAAACGCCAAGCAGTATGCTACGTTACGATAACCTTCTCCAAGGTAAGTATCTTGATTTGACATATTATATTGAGATATCGTATGGCCCAGTTGATATTTTTGAATTTATTCCTGTGTTTAAAGATATTTTTTATAGTTTAAAAGGTTATCTATTATCTATCATTCCATGTTATAATCCCGTCTATCATTTACATTAGAGATATACCTAATAAAATACCCAAATCGAAGGAATGATAGGATGGTTTTATAAATGGATTTATTTTAAAAATTTTTAAAGAGAAATTTTTTTCCACATTTTTGCCCCGAGTTATTGACCTCAATTTTACTACTGATTTTGGGGCTGATCTTTACTGTCTCAGCTGCAATAGAAATAGAAATTGTTCTGTTTTCATATGATTGACCTTCAACTTTAGTTGAATATGTTAATATTATTTGATTCCTTCCATTGGTAAATATCGTATACACCATTTTCCCATATGTCCCAAGAAACTGTCCACTATGTTCCATTCGACTTCACAATCATAGTATCATTCGATAAAATGTTGACGACATTGCACGTAATCAAAAAATTGCTGACGCCAAGGATTTGTTCTTACAATTAACGCTACTCTACGCGCGTCCCCTGTGGAAAAGCGTTGGCAGTGTCCACAGGTCAGCCAGACAATATGTTTTCAGCGACACTGCCTACTTCATATATCATGCAACAGAATTCAAGCGAAACAGATTTAAGCCAATCATATCGCCAGATGAGGGATAGGAATTTGAAATGTGCTGCATGGGATAACCATTGTTTAGCACCATGTCGTTTCAGTGTAAATCCCCGGCCAAATGAAGCCAACCTTCTGCCAGCTTATTCACAATGTCGATGTTGTGAAAATATGGCGTCATATTTCCGCCAAAATTCAACGTTCGTCATTTTATGCTTCGTTTCTCATTTTATGCTTTGATTTTTATTCCTTGCTTCTCATTTTATTCCTTGTTTCTCATTTTATGCATCGTTCCTCATTTTATGCTTCGTTTCTCATTTTATGCTTCGTTTTGTTTTTGTTATCCTGTTACATTTTATGCTTCGTCTCTTATTTTTTGCTTCATTTCTGATTTTATGCTTCGTTTTGTTTTTAACATCCTGTTTCATTTTATGCTTCGTTTCTGATTCTTCGTCAAGCTTGAATGGTTTCCCCCTTCGTTCCCCCAGCATGCTGCTCCCTTTTCTGTGCACAACAGACTAGTGATTGTAACAGGAAATGGCTGTCGGAAATGAGGGTCGGGTGGGATGAGACAGAAACAGTTCAGAAAGGCCCACAATGATTCGAATCACTTTATTATTGACTCATTAGCGATGGAGGTTGCACGTTTTATTTTACTTTTGCCATGAATATTCAAAATGCAAAAGAAACATCAAGGCGTGTGGCTGAGCAGCTACTAACCACTTCAAATCAAGCGGAGCTCATTCTATATTCAAAGCAACAATTATGTATGTGTTATGTGTATATAATCGGCGTATATAATGTAATGTCTAAAACTCAGCAAAATCGAATTGGTTGGTTTCCTCTCATTTGAAAAATATGCTGTGCCTGTTTATTTTTATACTTTAAATTGTCACTTTGTTATTCGTAGAGTTGGTTTCAGTATTTATTAAATAATTTGCAGTTTATCGTGATTATGTTATAAGACTATGTTTAAATATTTGATTGTTTGTGGATAGTGTTACACATGCCTTTGTCTACATCCTATACATTTACATTTTAATGAAGTGAGTTTCCAATTATTTATGTTAATTATTTTATGATATTGGTATACGTAGTAGATGGTGGTGGTCACGTGGATATTTTAAAATATTTTGAGCAGTTTTATAGTTGATTTTCGGCAATGATGCTTAGCAAGACGGCAACCGCAGCAAGGAATTTGGTGCGCAATACGGCCGACGCTTTCCGTCCATTTGACATTGTTTTTCCAGAAATAATATATACCTATACAACAGAAAATTCAAATCCTAAATTTTCGCTGTAAATAGTAAAAAGTATAGGGTAATAGGATACATTCTTATTAGTATTTATTTTACCAAATAAATAAAACCATAACATATGAGTGATTCTAATTGTATTAGTAAGCGTTCAGTTATAGCCTCATTCCATCTCGGCCTTCAGGTTTTACAACCATTTCCTGTTACCGTCACTAGTCCGCTGTGCACAGGAAAGGGAACAGTATGCTGGGGGAACGGAGGGGGAAACCACTCAAGCTTGACGAAGAATTAGAAACGAAGCATAAAATGAAACAGGATGTCAAAAACAAAACGAAGCATAAAATCAGAAACGAAGCATAAAATGAAACAGGATGACAAAAACGAAACGAAACATAAAATGAGAAACGGAGCGAAAAATGAGGAACGATGCATAAAATGAGAAACAAGGAATAAAAATCAAAGAATATAATGAGAAACGAAGTATAAAATGAGAAACGAAGCATAAAATGACGAACGTTGAATTTTGGCGGAAATATGACGCCATATGAAAGTGCTAGCATCATTTGACCACCTCAGCCAACAAATTTCAACAAATTTTGGTTTTGAATTTTGTTGGCTGGTACTTTGAAGATAATCAAAAAATTGGCTAACATTCTATTGTTCTCTTCGATGTTGTGAAAATGCTGGTTTCATTTGGCCACCCCAGCTAGCATTTTCACAATATTTGACATATCGAATTTCAAAGAATGAAAAAAACGTCTCTTCTTACTATTTGTCAATGATTACGTAATGATTTAGCTGGTCACGTAATGACTACAGTTTAGCGCGAAAGACTTGCCATGAAAACTTTGGTTTATCATTTCGAAGTGTCGGAAAATACAAATAACATAGTTTGTCATTTTCTGTAGCAGGTTTCGTTCTTTCTTCGAAATTCTCACGACATTCATATCCTTTAAAGTGACAAAGAAAGTATATATACGATTCAGAGACTGATTATTAAAATGCAGTGAGGTTTAATTTAAAATTTCCCACGAAGTAGAGCAAAGAAGGACAACCAAAAAGAAAGATATTGAGCGATAAATATTTGAATAAATATAAATCTTAATCGAATGACGCCGAACATGATTTCTCCTGTCAGAAAAGTCTTTCCCGCTCTGGATGTTATGAAAATGCTGGCTTCATTTGGCAACCCCAGCCAGCATTTTTCCAGCATTTAGCCAGCACTGGCGATTGATGTTGTGAAAATGCTGGCTACGTTTGTCCACCCTATAGCCAGCATTTTTCCAGCACTTTCACAACATCGCGATCGATGTTGTAAAACTGCTGGCAAAATGCTAGCTGGAGTGGAAAAATGAAGCCAGCATTTTCACAACATTGATGCGAAATTTTGTCAAATGTTGTGAAAATTCTGGCTTCATTTGGCCGGGGCTTAAGACTACAATCTCTTACGATAGACATGAAAAATGACGACATGATTTACGTCATATGTACAATTTCATGCATCATCAAATAAGATGGTCCTTTCAAAAATACACTATCGAATGAATTGAATGCTGTTCGATGAATACTGACTGGTGATCCCTCTTTCAAAGAGAAAATACAATAGTGTAAAAATATCAATACTATATGATAGAAAAGTTGGTTATTAATCGGAACAATATGTATGTCCAGAACAAGACGAGCGATTATGTATTGCCACTGCAAAATCCATAAGGTAGTAGTGGGAAAATTTTCGATTTGATTTATATTTTATGATTGTGTTTTAACTTAATTTAAACAATCAACTTAAATATATATTATCTATTTGTAGACAATCACAATCCATAAAGAAAACAAACAATGGAAAGAGACTGAAAGTTGTACATATTTTGTTAAATTATAAAATAGCACCTTTCCAACGAACCGTCGGTCACTGCATGGAGTAGGGGTTGCTAATCTTTGAAATACTAATAACAATGCATACACCTATATTATACACTTTATATATGACCATTCAACAGACTTTGACATTTTGCTACTGCATGAGCCCATTACACTTACGTGTTGTACAAGCACATAATGGTAAATCAGGTATATATGCCATGTTTGTCGATTCTATTAAGCATTTTATGTAATCAGTCAGTGATTGAATTCACCGCAACAAAGCATGATAAAGTTTTTTCTAATATTCCGGGGTCACTGTCTTTTCAAAATACACAACCATGGTTATCAATATTTTCTTGTTGGATTGTTAAGCATAACTGCCATCATATCGTACTCAGCCATCATTAAAGTTTCTATTCTGAAACCACGTTTGCAGACTTTTGATCGCATATAAAACTCACCCGAGCTATGTGAATCTAGTAAAATAATAATATTTATTGAACTGCTTCTGATCCAGAATACAGATCTGTAGTTATTGGAAATTTTCTGTAACAAAGTCAAATTGTAAGGATAACATATCATTCAAGACACTGGATAGTAGTATTTTTGCAGTTAGATTTTTAAAAAGTTGTTAGAATATTTATTTTATACATGCTTATAAAATCGTGTAACCTACTGTATATAGATTATACTGAGAAGCAACTTGCTGGAGATATTACAGGATATACTAGATATATTATTTGCATTAATGCTGCTACTATTACCTAGAATTAACTCAATCTTAAGGTGCATGTGAAATGCTTTCTAATTTAAAACAGTCTGTTTCCATTGATGGGAATGAATCTTACATTACTTTAAAATAATTGCTATACAAATGGGTTTCCTTACAAGTGTAAAACGTTTACTTCAATTATTCGCTGTTATTGTTAGATAAGTGAGAGGCCATCAACCAATGACCAAGTTATTTCACGTCGCAATCAGCTGTCAATTCAAATGACTATCCAAAGATATAAGTTTTGGTTGACTTCAAGATTATTTTTTGCCTTTATGGTAGATTGATTAGACATCTATTATTAATTTCTAATTTGGCTTAACAGTAATTGTGTTTTCTGATTGTTAGTGTGAACTTTGACGGCATTTTCAAGAGCTATATGAAATTAAGCTCTTGCTCCGTATGAGTGCAATTTCGTTTCTGTTTCTATTTCGTTTCTGTTTCTATTTCGTTTCTGTTAAGATTTGAACTTTTGAGATCTCAGAACAAAAGGCTTAAAATAACTGTCTTGATCAACGACAAAGAATATACATTGTACATTTATTCTCACTAAAATCGGCTAACATCAGATTATAATGACTTTGTAGCTTCCACTGCAAATATAGTAGTGTGAAATTAAGTTTTCATCACATGACATATTATATACGATTGGAAATCATAAATTTATAGCATAATCATTGTGATAAATTTTTTTCTGATATTAAATGGCTGCCGATTTATTCGCATGGGCCATCAGTAATACTGATATCATGAATACGAGCTTCTGAGTATTTTCCCTCTTCTTCATTGAACTCAAATTCAATCTATAAGGAAAAATAGAATTGCTTATACGGAAAGTGCTCTCGAATACAACCAGACAAACAAAACTAATCTAAAATAATTGCTTTTGTTTTTATGAAGGTAAAGAAACATTGTTTCTAGAAAGCAAGACCATGCATTAGATAATATAGATAATATGCTTGGGGGAGATGATTGGATATTTCATTATCATTAACTGCAATTATAGTTAAACTTACATATTAGACACCGTAAAATGTAATGAAGATCACTAACTTTTGGCTGTTTATGCATTGTACAAAGCTGCACTTTAATGTTTTCTGTATGTAATGCAAAATGATCAACATACACCAACGATGCTGGCTGACAAATATGGTTGTAAATAGTAAATATCCTTTTCCTATTTTATGCCCTATTTTCAAAGTATTAGGGAGATCATAATTTCAGTTCCAACGTTAAATCTCCACTTATTTTGTACATAATCGAAAAGAGCTTATCACATGCAGCTGTATAGTCAGTTTGAACATTGCCTTGTGCTATAGCTGCTATGAAGTAATATTAAGATAAAGTGGTACTACATGTATGAATTTTCTTACTGTCACTTAACAAGAGTATTCAAAGCTGATCATCTAATAAAGTATGTGAAATAATTATTGTAATGGTCCACATTGATATCCCTTTATTGAAAATTCGTACTTGTGATTCTATGAATGCATCAAATGAAATTTGTTTTTCGTTCCAGTCAACAACGTTTTCTTCACCGTGGACTTGAAATAATCGCTCCTTCTTGATTTCACCTTTTCTTTTCCACGTTTGGAGAACTTCTAAAAATGCATTTCGGTTTCCCTCGACCTGATAGTTGAATTTCAGGCATCTCTCTGAGTCACTTCCACGTTCCGGTAACGGCGGACTCTGCAGTGAGCCTAAGCATTGGCTTTGATTATGTTTACAAGAAGCAGACATGAAAAATTCTGTAAAGAAATATGGAATGAATAGTGAATCATTTACTATTAAAATTGAACAGCTACACTCTCAGGTATACTTTATGAAGGACTTTTCATTCAATTTAATTTTATTTGGTCAATTTGGTTTTATTTAAAACATAGCTCTTAATTCATTTCTACTTAGTAATAATTTCATAATATTTTCTTCTTAGCAATATGTTTTAATATACAACGGCTTTAAGTTTTGCACATACACTATTCAACCTATACGAAAAATATGAATGTCTCAGGCAATAAAAGATAGATTAAAAAAATAACAAGATACAGATCTGCATTTATGAGAATGAACATTTAAGAAACGTCTATAGTTCTTAATGCGGTACTATACAAATAGGCTCAACATTCTTTTTTTCTGTGAATCTATTTCACCTGGCTCAGATTCTTTTTGACTCCTTCCTTTTCGTTTCCATCTTGCCCCGCCTAGACTCTTGCCATTTTTCCACTGACATTGGTCCTCATCAAATGTGCATGCATATTCTTTACCATCTACATTAACACAATTTTAATACGTTTAGATGACTTTGATTGAAAACAGATAGTACAATTTAAAAAAGCGACATTTTGTACAATTCTTAATTCTCATGAAAACAATATAAATTTTTAGCCTAACTTAGAAGAAGATTTAATAGAAGATTTAAGTACTATGTTATTATCGATTTTGTCAAGGACTAATGTCGCTTCTGAAACCTTAATCAAAATTTATTGACAGTGACTTTAGAATACCATACACTAGAATTGAACAATAAATCTAAGCACATACCAGGTGGACATTCCTGTTCATTACAAACTCGTGTTATTCCTTCCTCTCCAACACAGTCTTTCCCATCGGCACTTCTCTGAGGATTGTCACACGAGCGCTTTCTTCTTTGTGTTCCTCCCTCGCACTGATCACTGCATTTTCCCCACGTCTCCCATTCAGACCAATTTCCATCTATATGTGGCGGTTGAATATAATTATATAGTCCATTTTATTATTGAGACATTCCAGAAACAAGCATACAAATAATAGCAATGCCTTTCATTTGATATGCCATCTAAATCGAATTCAACATGGTTTACATATGTTCCAGTAATTAAATCTAGCAGCTAACAAAAGATACCATCTAGAAACATTGGAAGAGAGGTGTGTATAGAATATAGATAATTGATAAAAAAGTTTACGGTTATTTCCAGGCGTAACTCATTGAATACGCATGGTCGATTTTCTGAATGATAAACATTTATGTCTATAATATACGTAAACGAAAACACCTATATAATAATTTTTTGATTGATTCTTGGTATTTCAATAGACTATAAATACTCACCTACACTGCATTCGTCCAAGTTGCATTCTTCTGACTCTTTTGTTTCTCCTTCACATGTCTTTCCACTTTTGTTTGCTGCTGGCTTATCGCACGTTCGTTTTCTGTTTCTGCTTCCTCCTCCGCATTTTACATTACAAGTTTCCCAAATTCCCCATTCAGACCAGCCACCATCTGAAAAAATGAAATTATGTTGAAAAAATATAGGGTTTTAAACAGCAGCGACAAAAATAAAACGCTGATAATGTACAACATCTGATGGAAAATCAACACAATTGCAATTAAATGCAAATTTGTGACATTGTTCCTCAGAATGTATACTGTCATCAAATGCAAGGTTGAATTATGACAAACTTATTGCCATGTACTATAGAGCCGTGAACTCAATAGCTCACAGATTAACTTCCTAACTATGATTAAATGGTGTAGCTATCAGCATCATTAAACCTATTGGAACACTAAGAGACAAAACTTTTTCACAGTCATTTGTGACATGTTCGCAGCAACTTTAAATCAATATGCACAAAATATATTTTTGCTCTCCCCAATAGGAAATATATAACAGCAAACATTATCTGGATTTCATTAAGATCCATTCAGTAAGCTATCGTTTTCTGACAATATGTTGTTACAAATATAAATTAATTTCATATATCGCATCAATGAAAATTGATTCAATCAGTCTAAATGCAAGAACTTTACAAACATTTGAATCCACTTTCCACGAAAGTTTGAAAATAGAATACCTCCACAGTGGATCAGGATTCAATAACCAAACTTAGCAAGTAGCACATGCGTAAATCATTATTTAGCAAACATATCTTCTATAATACATGTTTTCATGGTAACAAATGAGGCATTTAATGATGCAGGAGAAGCCCTCAGAAAACTAATTTGATTTATTTTTCATTGAAGTAACTTTAAAATGGGCCACAAAATATTAAAATCTAGTAATTTTATTATCAGGCGTAATGATAATCAAACGTTTCCATTTTTTGGCCATGGTTGATCTTATTTTCAAAGGGAAAAATCAATGAGCTAGTTAATTTCAAAGCACACAATAATAACTTTATTAATAGGAATTAAACAAAAAAAGCATTCACCTATTGGACATGCATCAGTATTACATGGGCCATTTTCTCTTGATCCCCCAATACATTCAGCACCCCCGTTACGCGTTGCAGGGTTATTACATTTTCGCAATCGATTTCTCTTTCCTCCACCACATCGAACGGTACATACCTCCCACTCAGCCCAACTTGACCAACGACCATCTTAAACATGAATTAAAATACTAAATGAATTACATCAATCATGAAATAGTAGTTAAGACATTTAGCAGATCAAACAATTCAGCTACAGCGAGAAAGCTTTTACAAGGACAGTAATTTTAACGTCAAGCCATTTTTAGCCAAAATGAATTTATTACATGGGCGGAAAAATAAGAAAATATAGATTAGAAAGACAATATTGAATGTCTACATGTTGATATATTGTGATAATATTATCTAATTGCAGAAAGGACTGTCAACAAAGACAAAACTGATTGGAATTTGCTCTGAAACTGTTTCTGTTTGGTGCTTCACAAAAAATTCCACCTGTGTGAAGACATTTAAGGCGTGACTGTGATATTATTAGTTGAATATATGGATATTCTAATATATGGGTACATCTTACATTTACAAGAGAATCAGTATTTAATTGCAACTACATGCATGTGTTATTAGTATTATCCTATTGGGATGAGTTATTTACTAATGTAGCCATTGTAGATATGTCTGCTAATGGCAGCTGGCAATCAAGAACATGATTTAAATCACGCAGTCAAACTTTTCCACGTTTACCGATTGGACAATCATCAGAGTTACATGCTCCATCCTCCTTTCCATTGCCCTTGCAAGTTTCACCACCGTTCATTGGTAGAGGACTAGTGCATGAGCGATGTCTCTCCTTTGAACCTCCACCACATGTTGAATTACAAGTTCCCCATTGTTCCCACTCTGTCCATCCACCATCTGAAATCAAACATATCCATGCATATCAAATACACATGCAATGTACAATGTACAATACAACACAATTTAAGTAGGAATATAAAAATCTAGTAAGCCAACCAAATAATTTTGTGATGACAATAGTTTATGTTATTGATATGCTACTAACGTTCTTTACTCAGCGCAAGATGGTCCATTGATGTGATGTAGCGATCCATCAACCTTACGCGGGGACATTGTCAGAGAAAATGAGTGGAAAAACAATCTCTTGAACAATCTCACTAGAAATGAGGAAGTCACGAGCCTCAATTTCAGCGAAAAATCATAGCATGCTTATACATTGGTGCAGCCTTTAAAGACGAAGTTTCAATGAAGAAGGCGTATTTTCAATGCTTCTTTAACATCCCATAGCTTTTTATACGTTTGATTTATAGTGATTTACATGACAAGGTGTATACGTGATTAGAAGCAGAAATTTTACTGTTAACAAAGCTATTACATTCTGGACAAGAAAATAGATAAAAAGCAATCCACTACAAGCACTTTATACTTTTAGTAGTATACATTTAATTTGGATAATTTCCACATGCCATGGCGCACTCGCTGGCTGAAGTGCAGACAATGCTCTTTCGACTCAATTACTATTAAATTACAATTAACAAAATAAGATGTAGCGTACGAACAAAATTAATAATACAATAAAGAAATATTAAATTCAAGATATTGTGGATAAAGAACAAGAAATATTATATCTAAAATGTATGGGGACAAAAATATTAAACAACCACTGTTGCATTCATAGCAATTGGATTCGAAAGTAATATATGTAATAGCTTGCAATGAATGTCATTGTAAATAATTAAGTTATTTTATAAGACTCAAGTATAGAGATGATGTTCAAATCTGTATCGATAGATGTAATAGAAACGTATTGTTAACTAATCTTTAATATCTGTCTCTCTCTCTGCATCTACAATCCCCTTACTCTCCAGCAAAAATGAACAAGGTTAAGATTATAGTGACCACGCAGACTGTCTAAATTGTATAGGTTGGTCTCGGGGGATCATAAAATTAATATATCTGTGGTATGCCTTTATTAATTCCCATTTATGTGCTTTTTTATTTGTTGCCATGGAGACTTTATTGGAATAACGATTGTTTGGTCGAGAGCATCACTATATAGTAGACTGTAATAAAATAATAGTGGATCGCCTTCAAAAACGTTACGTTTCAACTCCCTTTATGTATAATTTTGGATCAACACGGTGAATGCTGAAGTGGACTAAAATTCCCCAAATTTGTATCAGTTTCTCTGAATCCGCTGTGCAGGTAACTGTCTAAGAAATTCTCTCAAGAATCTCTATATTTTTATAATTTTTTTTGCAAGTGAAATGATATCAATCACGAACATATTGAGAAAGATCGATCACATGGCACCCGCTTGGGTATAATAGCACTTTTCAGCGCATCACATTCAAGCCAACCGTCCTACGTCCTGAATTTTAAATGGATCACTTTGCGGGTAAATTTATCTCTTCGGGTTGGTAAAGCACTAGCATGATATTGTTAATATGAAATATGACCTTATCCAGGTAACAACCCTGTTATTTATAGGTGCGCTGAGCCTTTTAATCAATCAAGGATCAAGTTTGCGATGGAGCACGGCAAAACCCTTGTGTGAAAGCTTTTGGTTGTCTCATGCACAATTATGCGACTGTTTAATGATTCGAGGTTGAATAACTGTAGTCTTTCATGATATTATACACCATATTCTTCAACGGCTCATTCTTCTTGTAAAGTACATCTGGATATTTTCTATCGTATTGATATCATTGTGCAGATTTGGATCCAAACTGATGAAACAGTTTCCAAAAGTGAGATGCACGTATGTCTCCTAATGCTTCTCAAAAAAAGTTAAGTTACGATCACACGTAGCACATTCAAAGATTTGAATTTAGTTATTTATTCATCTCAGCTTTAATATTTGCCTTTTTTAGCAGTATGTAATATTTACTCATCATTTGATAAAACATATACTTCTGTAATAGTAATGGTTTTTCTCATTCAGGATGAACGTTAAAATACGAATGTAGATATATCAAGATGATGACGATGATGATGACAACAATTGAAACATTTCAATATTAAATAAAATCTTAAATATGATTCTAAGAAATTCCTCAGATCGGATACTAGAACTACATGATGATCTACAAGCCTGATGACAGGCTGTGCTAGATTACACAGATAACATTTAGTAGCAATTGTGTATCTTTAAATTTTCAACACCAATCTCTTCGCAATCAGCAATCTATTAACGTTTATTTCTGGTAAGCTATTACAAATTATTAATCTGCCCTACTAATCAATACCGTTGATACTGCAATATGAAAAGTCTTTGCGAGATCATAATTTCTGCTTTTAAGCTAACTCCCTACCTAGTTTGTACGGAACCGAAAAGCGCTTATCACAGCTATATAGTCAATTTAAACAATGCATCGTGCTATAGATGCTATGAACAATTGAAGGGCTAGAATATTAAGCCAACTTGACCTACATTTGTGCACATTCTTCCAATTACGTCACAAGAGTATTCAATGCCAATGATGATGAATGATGATTGTTTTTATTAATGAAACTAAAATTCACATGTAGCAGTATTACATCAATTTCATGAAAACATTGTTTGTGCGCTAGATCAGAAAGTCTGTACTTTAATATTATACCTTCAGCAATGCCCTTTATCGGGTGTAGCTAGTGTATTACAAAATAATCGGGCTCTTCTTATACGTTATGATCGTCTCCGGCAAAATTACTGTACATACAGGGATTCTCTGGTATAGTTTTTTTCCTTTTTTGTTAACAGAACAATAAAACTCGCCAAGTTACAAACAACAACCCCAGATTGGTGACCTGGGTTTGGTGTCGTCCCCGTCGTAACCCACTTGATACGAGCAATTAACCTTTATATATACATCTGAATGCCATCCTTTTAATATAAAACATGTTGATTTTCAGTCTTTAGCATACGTTGATAATATTTGGTTCAAGAAAACTCCTTATTTACTATAAGGCTTTGCAAAGAAAATTTGATACATGCTTGCCTTACAAAGTTATAAATGTAGCTTGATTTTCAGAACCATGCTGTTCAAATACTATGGCATTTTCTGACGTTAAGATAGGTTTTACTCTGCATGCAGGTTAAATATTTAAGGAGTGATGTATTAGCGCCATTTTGAAAGTGTCAAAAACTACAGTTGAGTTTGAAAACTCTATTTTTTGAAGTGTATAAATATTCAATAAAAGCATTAAAGCTCCTCTGCAGAAAACAACTTTGTCGCTTCGTTCTATTCAATTAAGTAAGAATCAATGCAACGATTAAGTGGAAACAATTCCCAAGGAAATACGAATAGTTTGAGATATTAAACCTTAAAATCGTTTCGTATTTTAAAAAGTTATTCGTGGAGAAATAAACATGATATCAAGCGCACAAACTAAGGTTATTTGTGATGGGATTTGTTTCAACCGTTTTCAAAGGTATAGAACGAATCTAGAATGATTATTGATTATAAATGACTTTCTTGCTTAAGTTAGACGAAGAAAAAATGATGATATAAGAAATAAAATAAATTTTACCAATATGACAATGATATAGAGCATTGATCCCAAATATATCTGTTTCTTCAATCTCAGAATTAGATCCCATTGGCTTAGAAAGTTCCTTTTTCGCCGTTATAGTTGGATGATTTTTGTCCTTCGCAAAGGCATTCTTGAAGTAATGCATGATACTATAATAATCATACCGTCCTATTAATTGGTAATACGCCAGTGGAGCAATGTTAAAATTTCTCTCTTTACCTGACAAAAAAGAAATAGTTAAAATAGTTAAACTGACACGGAGTCAAAATATTCTAACATGATATCATTAAACATATAGATATAGAAAAAGAGTGAGTAAGTAACCTCCTTATCGTGGGTTAGTTTGGGCCTGATTAGGACTCAAATATATATTGCATCCGTTAGCATCATGTCTCTAATTCTATTGTAAGACATTTTAGATCTATGAGGTTTCGACAAGTTCTAATTTCATCAATATACTTATAACCCTTTGAAAACATCAACAACTAAAACGGATTCATTAGGTGATGAGAGATAGGTGTCTTACCAGACTGAATATTTGTATAATCAATTGCTATATAATCATCTCTGTCTACCCGTGATTGTTCATGCTCAAATCCAATTGCATGCATTAATTCATGTTGGGCAATCCCATTGGTGACACAGCCCACGGTGTCAAGAGATAGAGACTGATTGCCTCCATTTCTACCAATGAAAGACCAACATCTGAAATAGTAATGAAATAATAAAATAAAAATTCAAGAGCTTCTTTGCATGTCAGTTTCAAAACATATTATTTTTTCATCCTCTTTCAATGCTCTTTTCCTATTTTATTCAATTCTCTTACAAAAATTGTCGATAGAAAAAGCTTTGTGATTTCCATTCAAATAGGATGTCTTTCCACATTATAGCGGCATAGTCTATTTAATAGGTAGCATGGCTGCCTGAAATGATTGAGAAAATGTTTAATCTTAGTTAAAATAAAGTTGAATCTAGCAGCGATTGTTTTGTGTTTGTAGAATGCTACCTTTATAATATTGGTAAAGTCTATTGGGCAAGAAAAAGTATGAATCAAGTGCACATGCACACATCCATTGTTCGCTACATGGTACTGTAATCGATTGTACTTTGAAGAAATTTGGGAAGCTATACTATTTTGCAAATTGTAAATTGTTCAATTTAAATTTTTTAGCAACGAATCTAGACATTCCAGTCTCACTTTAAACATTCTCAAAATAACTAGCAATTTGATTGGCTTGCGATTCTTTTTGCGATTGATATATCAGAAAATTTGATAATTTTCAAAGCTACAGTTGTCCTTCAGAAACATGAGATGACATCATCTGACGACATTTCGCCACATTTGGACCATTTTATTCCTTTTTGAAAGATTTATAGTTTGGAGTAAATGTTGACAATAAGACACAGATAAAATAGTACGCCTTTCTTCTAGCTTGAGCTACCATCCTTCAAGATTTAACACAGTCGTTGTCTGGCCACATTATTATTATGCAGTGATATTTGTCAATAGTATTATTTTATGATTAATAATCAAGGTGAATGTATTGTTATGTTATCCAATACGTTATAATTAATTAAACAGAATAGACTGGATAGTGAGTATCTAAAAAAGCTTCAAATTGATGTGTGCATATACATTTTACATGTTAGCTATGTTTTTTGATATTGCCTCTCTGTTAACATGTGTATAAAACTACTATGTGGTAATGATTTATGCTGAGCCTTACCCTTCATTAGAATGAATGTGAATGAAATCAGAAGGCTTTTCTTTTGATTTATCATAATCAAAAAACTTTAAACATGTGGAATCTTGAATCTTTTTTATTGCTCTGTGGATGGTTTCTTTCTCATTTTGCTCTATGTATGCAAGAAAACTATTTTTAGAATTATGATGTTATTCATGAAAGGAGAATTAGTTTACACAAATATTGGCATAAGTTATTGGAAACATTTCATAGTCTCCTCTATAAATCTATGGATCGGAAAATTTGTGAAAATTCGGCAGATTAAAACAACTACATATGGCAATGACGTTTGAAAATTTTGATTGGGTGTTTGTCAACGGCCATTATATTTGTTGATATGTTAGACAAATTTCATCGTTCTCCATGAATATTGTACGGAGTTACCGAAAAATTGATTCTGTAAATAATCCACGTTTGAACCTGAATTCAGCCCCCTCGAGCTACTAATGCAAATGGATGAATAATACGCTCTATGTAAAATCTAAAATCATAGTTTTAATATTACAAAAGCAATGCCCTAGAATCAAGGACCTAAAAATTTTACAATTAAAATGTAGGAGGTACAGATAAATTTATCTAGACTATAAAATAATCTGTACTTCTGTATTGTGATGGGGAATTAAGCAATCAAGGTTACAGAGGTAGGCTATTTGGAATGGGTTTGTTCTGGAAATGAATGCTATCTTAGTTTCACCTTTATTTTTTTGATCAAATACGATCACAGATTAATGTATAAGAGCCAAGAATACATTTGAAAAATTAATGAAATTGATGAATTCGACTTTCATTGCAGTATCTTGTTGTTACAATCTGCCTTCCAAACTTCCAAATACATTTTATGATATTATACTCACTATACAAACTGCTTATCTGATAATGTATTTTTCCTTCCAGCCATATGTGATCCACACTTCTCAGTGCTGCTCTTTTACGATTATTTCGCGTCTTATTATCTAATCTGATATCTCCTTCGATCAAGTCCTTCATTGTGAGCTCTAAAAATATTAATCAAAATTTCGATATCATCTATCGTTTCGTGCACATTGGAATTATACCAGATAAAGTTTATCCTCTATTGTGGTTTCTTGATTCACTCATTAAACAAACAATATAGAAAAATACTGCCTCTTGTAGTGGTTTATATATATTGTAACTTCCGATTGTATCAGTCTTTCTCTACATGTAAATAATCACTGTAATATCTAATCGCCCTCTTTCTATGTCAACCTTTGTAGAGTTAACATCTACTAAACATAATCACATACAAAACTCTACACTCTCCTTCGGAATCACATTCGAAATAGGTTCAATTTGAGAGGGCTTTAAAGCTATGAAATAATATCATTTGTTAAATGCCATTTAATACTTTCTCGATTGAGTAACAGACGGTGACAAATAACTTGAAGCTTCATCATATTCCGTTTACTTTCACAACTCTATAAATTCGTTTAGTAATTAACTAATTTTGATTAATGCCTTATAATGATTCTTCAAACTCACTTTTAAAACAAACACAATTACTGTAAATGAATAAATATGTCCCCTCTACAATTCCGATTGTACTAAGCAAAATTTCTATCCAAAGAATATATATGAATGTTTTGATACGGAGACGTGTCAGTAATTGGGGGTACCTTTCATTGTATTTGAAAATGTTTGAACTATTAATTTCAGAATGTTAGAAATGATCGAGGTATTGTTTTTCGATAAGCGAAACAGTAGATGTAACCCACGAAGCTGTAATAAATTTTAAAATCTGCGTCTTTAAAGAAATATTTGTGTTTACTGAAATAAACTATTAATAAATTAATTATTGAAAAAAGTTTCGGAGATAAAATTTCTAAATCCCAATTGGTACACCCATGTCAATGAAATTTCTTGAGTTACCCACTTGTGCTTGGTGAGTATATTGGCTAGTACATGTACAAACAAATTTATTCTTGAAGCAATAATAATCGTCATAAGAATGACCCATAAAGACACCATTAAAAAGTTGATGAGTATTCTGGGTGCATATTGATCTAACTGTTTACTATGTTTCAAAACAATTTTAGCTTAAAATTTCCAAAAGCATTTAAAATAAAAAAATGGGATGCATATTATGCTGATATAAAGCATCCTATATAAAGCAAACAATACTGCATTAACCATCAATGTTAGAACAAACTTGGTTATTTTTGTATACATCATATTGAAATTTACTTCGATAACACACATGCATGTACTAGTCTATTACAGGAACGTGTTACTAAGCAAATTGAATTCGACTGGGCGTAATGTTCAGACTTATTCAGACCAAGGTTGTAGTTATCTACCGAGGCCATATGCTGATGCAGATAACTTTTACCGTAGTCTGAATTATTTTGAATATTATGCAATATCGAATTCAATAATTGTTTTATTATTATTTCGAAATCTCAATAGCAAATAGTATAAAGCGTCGGAGAAAAATAGTAACAATATGATTATCTCAAAAATTTAATATTCCCAAATAATAGAACATAAGCGATTTAGACTTTTGTCGATATAAACATTTGAAGAAGACAAGATTATAGTTAGATAGTTGTACAATTAGTTCAGTTTACTTTATCATTATAGTTTAGTTTTGATGTTCCATTATTGGGAATAATAAGTTAATAGAAAGTCAATAAAGTATCTCCTTTTCTGCAAGATATTGGTTTTCTCTGCTGCGTCTTTTCTCATGATTTCATTCCGAAATTGTAAAAATCAAAAAGACTATAAGCATTATTATTAAAATATGTTGGTTGTTATGCTTACGTCAGTTCTACCTCAGGTCTTAAGTCAGAAGTTGGGTACTAGGGAATGAGATATTGACTTCAACTGGATAATAGCAATCGATATATCTCCAATTAATAATTTGAGACTGTTTGAGCATGGCAAAACGGTCTCCAGCATGTGATCCAGACACAAGGTAAATACTAGCAATCATAAAATTGACGATGGATTTTGAGCCTCACAGTAGGTTTTGCATATCCGCTAGTGTGTTTTGCAGAGCTTATCGACATATATTAATATTTAATCAATTTCTTACTTTCGTTTGCTTTCAGGATTGCTTGAAATACAGATCTCGTCATATCTTGTGGTGGTAAGGTGATTGGACCTGTGAAAGATAATAATTTTATCTCAGATATAGTTCTATGGTGTATAAAAAGTATATCACATCATCAACACCCTATTTTTGATCGAACACATTAGATGGATTTCGTTCTAACTCGTTTCGGACTACCATTGTAATTGGGTAGTCATTGCTCATATTGGCTACGAAAAGAAAAGAAAAACACACACACTGGATAAGACTTTTTGGGTATGATATTTCAAATTTTGGAGCTTTTGGGTATTCTTTTTCTGACTTTTTCAAGAATTTTTAAAAAAATGTTGCATCATTTTTGTGTATTTACTTAAAATCAATCAACCTGTTGCAACTTTTTGGGTAACATTTAAAAATTTTTGGAAATTTTTAGGTACTTCACCTTTTTCCAAAGTAGCAACCCGTCCCTGAAGAGCTGGAGCTACCCCCCCGGGAGCTAAATATTGTATTTAAAATATGTAAAAGATATTTATTAGCAACAGACTATAATTTGTTATTTCTGCGTATTATTTTTCGTTTCTCTCATCTAAGCGTTTGAGAAAACTATAAGAGTTTAACTAAGATATTACAGTAAAACCAAGATAGTCTATTTCTGATTTGCGTTTTAAAGAGTTTTAAACAGGCCATAATGTTATGTTATCTTTGTGAAGAGCAACCATATAAAGGGTATTCAACATCCTCAAATATTGAATAGTTCAAATTTGGAAACAAAGCTTTGTCCGACATGAATAACATCTTTAAGTCTATCTTTGTGGACCCAATACTGATCATTTCCAAACATTTTGATCTCTTCTGCCAGGGCAAAATCACCGAGAATTGGCCTCAAAAGCTGTTTTAAGATCATCTCGTTTTGATGCAAAAAAACTTCTGGGGGTCAGATCAGATTATCAAACAAACAAACTTGATTTCTTGTGAAAAGTAAAACATTTAGTAAACATTGCTGATGTTCAATATGTTTTGAAATGTCGCGGGTGGAAAAAAATCAAACAGATTCGGGTTTTATGATTTCATCTAAACCGCGCGAATAAATGTTTTACTTTTCACAAGAAACCAAGTTTGTTTGTTTGATAATCTGACCCCCGCAAATTGTCTCGCATCAAAACGAAACGATCTCAAAATACCTTCGATGCCAATTATCAGTGATGTTGCCGCGGCAGAAGCGATCAGATGTTTTGATTTGATCACTTTTGGGTCAACAAAGACAGATCTTTGAGGATGTTACTGATGTCGGACGAAGATGTTGTTTTTAAATTTAAATTATTCAATACTCGAGGATGTTAAATACATTTTATTTGGTTGATTTTCACAAAGGTAAGATATTATTGTGTCCTGTTTAAAACTCTTTAAGACACAAATCTGAGTTAGACTATCCTTATTTTATTATAATATCTTAGTATAACAGTAACACGTGTATCTCAAAAATATGTCAAGAACATATAAACAATCAGTATTTGTAATGTAATGTGGTTTTCCTTCAAAGTGTGAAACACTGCAACATTTGAAAGTGAATTTGAATTTGATGCCAGAACATTGATACACAACAGGCGAATAATTTCTTTCGTTAAGCGAGCGAATCAAGAAGAGAAATATTAAAATCGAACAATCGCAAACTCGGAAATACACACATCACATCCACTCAGACTTTCAAATTTACAAATATATTGAGGAATCAAGAAGAAACACATTAATTAATAATACCAATTACATGGTCATCATCTATCCTGATTAGGTTATTCTGTTTCCTCTTTATTGATGTGTTTTCAAATAATTCATAGAGAACAGGTAGCTTAGTTACAAAATTTGGAAGTAATTATTCAAAGATCTTCCTATATGTTATCCTACCTTTCGCGTTGTCTCCTGCTTTAAATAATTGTCGCTTTCCACCGACCGTAGGGGCTCCAATTACATGTTTGAGCATGAAAATTGCCAGAAATTGAATGATAATGTGAAAATGCATTACAATGTATATGCTCGTAAAGTAATTATTGGCGCCATGGAAAGTCAGTTTTTAACACAAACTTACACGCTTCAAACATGATACAGGTTTTCAACAATAGAGTCTAATGAGATTTATTCACATATCTATTTACAAGCAATTTTTATCAGCAGTACGCGTCACTTAATACTCAGCTCCAAATGTATGCCATTCTACAAGTGTGTTCCATGCTGTTAACTCGTTATATATATATATATATATATATATATATATATATATATATATATATATATATATATATATATATATATATATATATATATATATATATATATCCATATATACAATTTGCAAATTTTGGAAACCTTACCATAAATGCAACTGATGTATAACAGCAATTAAATCCGTCAGATCTCCAAAAGGGATAGCTGCGAACAAATAAATAAATGTCAACTAACAATTATAAATTGAGATTGAGCGTAACAACGATAATTTTAATGTCGAAGCAGGATGCTATCTGCTGAAGCAATAGACTGCGGAGGAATACATACGCCGAGGTCTCTGGTATCATAAACGTGTTAGGGTTAACTGGTTTGCTTAAACGTGTTCGTAATTTAGAGTCCTTGATGTTATCGATTTATCTAGATAAAGAATACTTTGTATTTTGTAATCCTTTTTGTATATATCTCGCATCCATTTTTATCTATTGAAAATGATAAATCTGCTTATCATAATGTACTAAATCTTGATAGAGAACAGTTAAACATTTGTAAGACTGTCAAAATAAATTGTAGTCATGTTAGTCTTGAACCATAACACGGTACTGATAAGAATTAAGTTGTGCTCTACTGGAGAGATTAAATATTTTAGATGTTTAATAACATTTACATTTAAATAGTTACATATACTGTTTCCTGAGTTTAATCTGATGCCAAACGGAAGAAATGTTCTGTTTTTAATTTTTGAAAGTTCTATCCAAATCCATTGTGGTCCAAAAGGCGATATATATACTTGAAAAAATGCTTACTCGCAATATTAATGGAAAATACTTGGAAACGTTGTGAGACATTCGGCAAGTTCTAAATGAGTTTCCCAACACTCCTCCCTTGGTAAATATCAACCCAAAACACAGCCGTGTCGTAACCCTTTGCAAATATGCAGATAAATTTGACTTGATTTAAATACGCAGCAGTGGTTTCAGCACCTTTTCTCCTAAACAACCATGAGCATGCAGGAGTCGATAGGATCACGTGGACACTGTCAAACAATATCTTCACGTGATTGAACCCAGGAGCTATAGAAACGGAG
Organism: Haliclystus octoradiatus; assembly: GCA_916610825.1. NCBI lineage: Eukaryota > Metazoa > Cnidaria > Staurozoa > Stauromedusae > Haliclystidae > Haliclystus > Haliclystus octoradiatus. Next base: position 19,891,545 of record OU744448.1, read on the forward strand.
AACGTGGATATTGAAAATGGAAACTCATAGCCCTCAAAGACATTTAACTAATCAGCATGATAAAGAAGTTACACAACAGTATTACTCTGAAATATCGAAACAAAACAGTTAGTATCAACTGAAATATTGTGACAAATTTGGTTTTGTAGTATCTGTTTTATTTTGTTTGTTTCTCAAACAATGGATTCATATTTAACTTTCCTTTATGTTGATTGCAGAGACTTCCGTGTTTTCTCCGTATTTTTAGTTGATGAGACATACTTCTCAGTAAAGTACCAATATGTAAGCATTTGTTTGGTAAGTGCTATACTTTTAAAAACAAAAAAGCACAATGGAATATTGTGGGATTTTAAACACTCGAAACATGTTTCTACTGCAACATTTTCAAACAATGTGAGAGACAAATTAAATTGCAGGATTATGTTCGATTAGGACGCTAGATTTAATAAATCAACTTTCTAAATGTTTTTAAATATTTATGCTTCATTGCTGAAATGGTTGTTGAAAATAGAATCAAATTCAAAGCTAATTTTTATTTTAACACTTGAATTTCTATGCAGTAAACAGTTCAAAGAGATTTCAGTAGAAACCGCACGCACTGACGATTTTGTCTTTAATATCTATCAAAGTACCCTAGCCTTACATATCTCATTTGATTGAATATCCGAAAGTTATTTTAAATGTTTGAGTTGACATCGCATATTTACATTTTCCGCTTGTTCTTACGATTTACGATTTTTTTCCTAGCGAAAGTGAGACAACGCCTAATTATATATTCCAAATGGGGCTACTTTCGCGAACGTTCTCATGATGAGATTATCTTCAGAATAAATATTTTCCACTGGAGTGAAACAAATTGTTAAGTTCATATTTGGAAAATTCCACATGGCCCAAAAAGTTCTGTTCCGGACCATGTCTCGAATAATGTACATTCAAAGGATATCTCACTGGTTATAAATTGCCCTGTTTTGATTACAGTCTGTCAGTAATCTTTTAGGACTGCTTTAAATGTTTGGCAACACAAGAGGCAATATGGCTAATGAATTTGAGGACACCCAGCCTTTTATTGATTTTATTAACTGTGCAATCAATATGGTCATCAAATAGCAGTTTTTATTTTATCGATTAAAGTGTATATCCCAGATATTGGGAGATTGCTTCTTTAGATAGAGAAAGATCTTCTATTCGTACAAGATCTTATTGTATTTTTACTTTGCGCGATCATTTCTCCTTCAAAAATGCAGTCAAAGTGACGATTTTGTGTGTTAAGATGTTGATCTACGCGCAGGACACAAATCATCAGACAGAGTGGTGTTAGTACTCATAGTAGAATCAGCAATATTAGAAAAGTAAAAAGATTATATGAAAAGTATAGTATTATATGTTCAAAGCTACGTGTATGTAAATCTAATTAGCTAACTATTGTCTATAATAATAATAATAATGATATATTGTCTACTATAACAAATGGCTATTGGTGATTATAATTAATGTTCTATTAATGACTATAATATACTATTTCCTACATTGTGTCTCACTCTATTTCCTCGAACAGGAACCCACTTGTTTTCCACAAGAGGGTTTACACAGGAAAAAACGCTAAACTTTTTACTTATTTGTCTCTAAATAAAAAACCGCTAAACCAAATGACAATCTGCTTTCAGAATGGAATTTTCAACGTTCAGATGAAGATTTAGAGCTATATTTGATCAATATTAAAGGTCCAGGTAAAGAGATATAAGCCTCCAAAGTCAAAAGTTTTTAATTTCTGATTTTTCTCACTCAAGTGCTCACGCGATTAACACCTCTTCACGACTTCGTCTAAGCAGGTTATCACTGCTGGTTATTGAAGGTGTGTGACTATTTTTAATACGCATCAACCAGGCGCAGATCCAGGAATTATTTACAGGGGTCGAAAATTTTACGTAATCAAATATAGTACGTCATTTGCCACGCCCATTTTGACCACGCCCTTATTTTATGAACTTTGCGTCAGAAATTTTCAAAGAAGAAACGAGACATCAAAAATTCACAGATAAATCAAAATCCAATTACATTTACATTCATAAAATTGCAAAATCTATTTAAAGATATCCAATTGAAGTTTGAATGCCAAGAATTAGTTTCCCATGTTATTCCATGGTACTCACAGAAGACGCCACAGAAAGGCTCTCAGCCTGTCTTCCAAAAAATTTGGTACCAACTATTTAAGCTAAGCATTTGTTGTCAAGATACATTACTCTGCCTTTCCAGAAATTCTGAAATTAGAAAGTCATCTCAATAAATCGTATGTTCATATCTATTAAATTTCAATCTTTGTTTCTCGGCACAAAACTTAACTATCACTTTCTCTACATCCGGTTCAATTTCCAGATGGACTTGCATCAAGGCAAGACCAGTCAGTCTATCCTCAGTCATTGTGTTTCTTGTGTAAGTCTTCAGTCTACGTATGGTTGAGAATGTACGCTCAGCCTCGCACGATGTTGATGGTACAGTTGCTAATATTCTTAATGAAACTTTGATATTGTCAAAGCAGTTAAAATTCAACATTGCTAGTGTGGCTAGTGGACCGTCTGGAGGGCAGCTACTGTTTTGCTTTCCCCAATACTGCTCCCACATATCCATTTCTCCTTCAAGTGCCTTGAACATAGGGAGGTCTTCAGCATAGAACGCTGCAAATCTCAAGAAAGACTCACGCCATGTCAATTTACTCGTTGGATTAGTAGACATCAGGTGCATTTGGTCAGGAATAATGCTCTGTCCATAATATACATTCGTACAGTCATCTGTGAACTTTCTAGCTAATTCTGTATTTAAATGATCAAATATGGGTATAGTGACAGTTAGTTTATAGTACTCACATGCATTATTTGACGGTGGATTATTCCTATTCATTTGCCTGTTAGCTGTTCTCTTGACTGCGACTGGAATATTTACTTGCTCTCTTAATGCTATTGCTTCCTTAAACCATCTATCATGTAATTTGTCAACAGTGTTTCTAGCTATCCTAACGTAATTCTTCAATGCCTGAATACTGTCTATGGCGTTCATGACATCATTTGTTTTTGACTGTAACAGTTTTGTGGCTTCCTTAGTTCTGTCAAATATAGTCCTGGTCATTACGAAAACTACTATGAACTGAAATGATGAGACAATTGCAAGAAATGATGTGGCCTTGGATGAAGTGACTGCATTACATACATTATCTACATTAAAACTCATCTCCTCTAGTGTATAAAAAATTGGAACAAACAACTCCTCAAACAAATCTAACGCTTCAATCCTCTCATCCCTCCTAGTTGTACACACAGCCTTAAGTCTCATACATTGAGACTTGCGCGCATGTTTCAAAATGTTGGTAACCAACATTTTTTGCCTATTCTCTGATATATTAAAAAAATTTGAAATACATGTCATTTGCTCTAATACATTCTTAACAAGTGGAATGGAGCATGTTTGACAAATCACTAAGTTTAACCTATGACTATGACAGTGAACGTATAAAGCCTTTCTATTTACTTCTAATATTTTGGCAGACACACCATTAAAACAATCAGCCATAGTACTTGCTCCGCCATATCCCTACTCGCGGCAGTCGTCCAAATCTAAACCTAGGTCTGCAATAGCCTCCTTAATTGATCTGGCAATGTTCGCTCCGGTAAGACCATATTTACAACGGAAGAAACCTACAAACTCTTCTCTCACCATACATTTGTCATCCACATACCTTAACACTAAAGACAGTTGTTCTTGCTTAGAGCAATCAAGACACTCACCTGCTATGATAGATTAAAAACGGTTTTGCCTAACCGAATTAACAATCTGTTCAGATATAACCTCTCCGCAAAAACGAATAAGCTGATTCTGAGAAGTCTTAGATAAGTAACTCGCATTTCCTGCACACGTTTCTAAATGTGCCTTTAGAGCAGTGTCACCTGCCCTTATCCTAAATTCACTAGCTCAATGAACTTCCCTACTGGTTCTCTCGCATACTCTCCTGGTTTAGGGTGATACTTAGAGTCATCACGATGTCCTCTCAAAGAGATTCCATTACGTCCACAAAACTTAACACAATCTATCAGCGGTCTTATCTTAATAATATTTTCTGATTCACTCTTTTCCACTGCACCCTCAAATATACGACCGGTTTTGTTTAAAATTGATAATAAGCTATCAATTGTGTGACTATGCAGACACGCTTTCGATACTGCATTAGCTACTCCTTCATGCTTTTTCATTCTTACGCAAATATCATTATAATTAATGAAGGGTTCAGTATAAAACCTCTTCATAGCCTTAGATTTCTCAGCGAACTTATGCCCAAATAGTACACACGAAAGGCAGAACGCTCCATCAAGACTTGGAGAGTAGCACAGCCAAGGATTACCCTTAAAATAGGAATAGTTAAAATGCCTATTGTTACGCTTTGAGAAAGCATAGTTAATGTCAGGCTTATACACATTCTTTATTATATCCTCAATTTCAGCTTCACTCAAACTGGCACCCTTTCCTACAAAATTAGCTATATCATATTTACGCCTACCTTCTACTCTCGTTACAACCTTAGGTGCCTCATTCAAACCTCCAGACGGTTTTTCGAAAGTCGGACTGCTTAATGGAACATCATTATGACTCACTGTTACATGACTGCTTACATTACTTGTGATATCTATAACTTTAGTACAACTTGATGAATTAAATGATGGCTTACTAGATTTCTCTGTAAGTGTAAGTGTTGTCTGTACAGTCCGTTTCGTAGGTATGACTGAGGAAATTAAGTCAGATAGGCTAGCCTGGGTAATAAAAGGAAGCTTAGTTTGAGCAGAGGCAGTGGTTCTCTTAGTTTTAATGAATCCAGCAGTACCTGGAGTAGTAGCCTTTCGTTTCCCAAAAAGTGGGCTACGAAATAATGGAACATAATGGTTAGGAGCACAAAGTACTCCACTGTTAGCAATGCCAACATAACAAAATAATATTCTGATAGGCTCTTGTATGTTGCATGGTAATAGGGGATGAATAATACAATTGAACTGTGCCTGAAATCTACAGTCGCCAAAATCAGAGTAGAAAGATAAAATATTCCTGTTAATAACTGACGTCACTGCTAAAATACAAAGAAAGCTTGCCCGGCTTTTCTCAACACATATCAAAGTAGCTTCCTTCTGAACTAAATCCTCTCCTCTCAATCCAGAGTCTAACGCAGCATGTGAAACACACAATGGTAAAATGTTAGCTTCACTGCTGGTTACCTTACTGCCATGCTCTTGGTATGCCTATAAATGTCTTAAATATCTTACTGCCATGCTCAGGGTGGTCACTATAAAAGCTAGCATTTAAATAAAGTTCAAGACCAGTTTATACACGAAGGGTACTTATCATTCTGTTATCCCCTACAACAGCCATTGAAACAGAGCTGAACAAGCAATCTCCATCAGCCCATGACCTAGGAAAGAGACAATTTTTATTAATTTACCAAGTATCTAAAGAAACTTCAAATTTGGATAACTTTTGCAGCCTTCATTGATATATAAATATTTCATACAGTTTTTTCTGAGTAATATAATAATTAATACGAAAAATAACAACAAAAGTATATATTTTTAATCAGCTTAACAAGAAAGATGACTAGCAACTTCGCCACTGTAACTTCAGTAATTGTCTTACAATCATTATGTCAACAAATGTGGACACTTTCAAAGTTCAAACAAACGTCAAAGCGAGATAAAATACCTGGCAGCTTTTAAGTGGCCTGACTTTGCCCTCTTCTATGATCGTTCACTTACAGGGTTTTTTCCGTCTGTCGACCTGTGAATATCAATAGGCAAATACAATAAAGATTAGATTATTACAATTGTGTTCAGATAATTCAGACCAAACGATTAATGCTCGTGAAGTCTTTGTTTTTATATCAAATAAAAATTGAAACTTGGAATTGAAAGTTACTTTTGTTACGAAATAATGAGTCTACGTAAGAATTTCCATCTGGTTCATCTTCAGTTTCTGCAATTTTTGAGAGGTATATTCGTGAATTGAGATCTTCAAACATTGATTTATCAATTCTGCCTTATAACTCATCGTTCGATAGGTAAGAATAGGTTGCAATATTCTTAGACAAACGCTGATAATAAGATTGTATCGTTTCATCGTCTTTTTCATCAAGCATTTCTTGAAAAGCCAACTCAACTAGTTCTGCTCCTTCCATGTTGAAAGCAGCGTGCGACTAAGGCCGTTGCTGGAAATTGCAGAACAGAAGTATCTAGAATCGCCATATGAAGCTAATTTGAATTATCCAATCAGATATCAAGGCGTGCAATTTCTGCGAACAGTCTTGCGAACCTATTTTGGAAATTATTACCCTGACATACAGGCAAATTTTTCTTCAAATTTTGTATGTCAAAACTACCACGTGGGGGTGTCAATTGTTATTTTTTAAGCCGATAAGCCAATCGGTGATTCGAACGAACAAAAGAAGCGGGGTAGGAGGTCAAAATAGCTCCCGGATGAGTATGGCAGTCCTGTTCTTTCCTTGGCAACACGTTGGCAACGAATATGTCAGTTGTTTAAAAAATCAGAAGCAGAAACAATAGACAGAGTGATAAACAATAGATTTTCTACGACCGCAAAACTGTAGTCGTGACGCTGTTGTGGATCTTTTCTACTGCCGCAGCATACCGCAGCACCGCTGGCTTACATCAGTATATTACGTAATCCAATACAACTGTTGAGGGAATCCTAACACTGAACATTGAATTCAATACGATTACGATCATTACAATCATTAAATACAAAATTAATACAAAATTTAAATATTGATAATTTATCGTTAAAAATAATTGAACGGAAAATGAAAAGGAATGATGATTTTGATAAAAATGTAGATATAAATTTATTATAAACAAAATATCGATGACATAACTATTTATAGTGACGTCATCTTTTTTACTGAAAAATTTAGGGGTGTCGTTTGCCATACTTGCACCCCTCTGGCTCCGCGCCTGGCGTCAACTATGCCGACTAGACGAAGTCGCAAAGAGTTGTTAATCGTGTGAGCACTTGAGTGAGAAAAATCAAAAACTAAAAACTTTTGAATTTAGAGGCTTATATCTCTTTACCTGTATCTTGAATAATGATCAAATATAGCTCTAAATCTTCAGCTGAATGTTGAAAAATTCGTTCCGAAAGCAGATTGTCATTTCGTTTAGCGGTTTTTTTATTTAGAGACAAATAAGTAAAAAGTTTAGTGTTTTTCCGGTGTAAACTCTATTGTTGAAAATAAACGGGTTCCTGTTCGAGGAAAAGAGTGAGACACAAAATTAACCCAACATATCGTCACTTTGACTGCATTTTTGAAGGGCAAATGATCGCGCAATGTAAAAACAGAAGAAGATCATGTAGGAATAGAAAATTTTCTATATCTAAAGAAGCAATCTCCCAATATCCGGGATATACACTTTGAGACACCTAAATATTTTAATAAATGCACACTCTTAACAGGACCGTCAGTCAACTTCATTTGACAATCATGCTTTGCCTTTTGTCATTTCAAGATTTGTTTAATGCCTATGATCATACAATTTGATTTAACAACATTTAAAGATAGCTTATTAGCACCTATCCAGCTGTAGATTTGACTTAAGTCAGTTACTAAGGAGTGTTAAATAATATTTACATTGTTATTTGCGACATATAATAAGATTTCATCAGCATATAAATTAACGTTACAATCATGTACAGAATCAGAAATGTCATATATGTAAATTAAAAGTAATAGGCCCAAGGATCGATCCTTGAGAAGCGTAGTATGCCCAAGGATCGATCCTTGTGAAACGCCATGTTTTATTATACCTAAATCAGAATTCGTATTATATATATTTTCAATTTGTTTTCTATTTATTAAATAAAATCTAAGCAAAATTATGCTGTTTTCATCACTACCGCATAATTGTAATTTGTCTAATAAAATGTAAAAATTGACAGTATCAAAAGCTTTTTTCAAGTCAATGCTGACTGCACCTATTAATTTATGATTAAAATCTTAAAATCTTATCGCAACAAAACTCCGAAAAGTTTTAAATCCTAGTATCTATTGAGTGATTTTTGCAAATACCTGATTGAAATGTTGTTAATTAAATTATGAAGAGACAGATAATGGTTAAATTGTATATATACAGCTTGTTCTAAAAAATTCAAGATAACAGGGAGTACTGAGAATGGGAGATAGTTTTCTCTCTCAGTGATGGTATCTCCCTTGTGCAAGGGAAAAACCTTAGTAGTTTTTGAGTGCCTACGGGAAGGCGACACTATACTTAAAGAAAGAATAAATATTTTTGTTACAGTGCCTATAAAATGAAAAAATGGGTTTTCAGATTTTTACAGATTATGAATCTGCATGTTCAACTTGATACCATCGCGATATTTTTTTTTCAAAAATTGGATGCTTGAGGTATAGTTTTGGCATCGCAAAGGTGTTACATTTTGGATGATTTTTGGGACTGGCGCTTATTCACTAATTTAGCTGCTGTGACGTCAAGAGTTGTACACGCAAATTTCATTGCAATCGCTTAAACCACACAAAGTCGCAACTATTATTAAAAAAACAGCAGCCAATTTATTTGACATTTGGAGAAGGGGTTTACCTTGCAATTCAGACAAAAAATTAACCGTTGCAGTAGAGTATATTTTTCGTTTGTTGAACATGATTTGACTCCAAATTATCCATCACAAAAATGTAAGTATTATAGAGACGATGAAAATGAAAATAAGTACGCTGTAATTGAAAGAGATGGAGAAAATTAATTCCATTTTATTTTTAAATCGACAATATGAGTATCTCGTAACGACAATTCTCAATATCTCACATAGATCTCAAAATTACCAACTGCTACTACAACAGTTTAACTTCAAATTTACAAATGAATAATGTAACCCATCCTTCCCTTAAAATTTTTCTTCATGTTATGAAAATTATCTCAACTTTTAAACACACAAGTATCATTTTAATAATTGCATTCTCAATATCATCCCATCTGATTCTACTCTACTGTGGTGCATACATCCAAACCTTGGGACGCAAAACGAAATTAAAATAATAACCTGGAATTGTAACAGCATGAGAGGAAAACAAGACGAACTGACCCACATAGAAAACAAACTGAAACCAAACATCATTGCCTTATGTGAAACGAAGCTAAACAATATGATAGCAATAAGCAATTAGAAATTGATGGCTTCAATCTTTAAAGTAAAGATCGCCCAAACAGTGCAGCAGGGGGAGGAATTGCTGTGTATATTGACGAAAATATTGCCTGCAGAAGAAAAACAACATGGGAAATCGATGACATAGAAGTTATTGCTTTAGAACTAAGATTTGGAGTTAAAAAGCTTGCAGTACTACTATCGTACCGACCACCAAATAAATCAATGCAAGATTACTTCGATAGTCTGAGTAAAGTGATTGAGTCTGTATTGCGAACAAGATCTGAAATAGCTTTACTTGGCGATCTCAACTGCGACCTCAAAAAAGATCCGAGGGCAGCACCTGGAAAGAGACTTCTCGAATTTATGGACAACTTCGCTCTCATCAACATCATCAAAGAACCAACAAGACCATCATCGGGAACACTTCTTGACGTAATCCTAGTAACCCACGAAGAAAACTTCACATCTAATAGCATCGCTGCGACTGGAGCATCAGACCATCACATATGCTGCACAAGTTACAAAACTAAACAATTAAGAACCCAACCAAAGTTGATTAACTACAGAAAAATAAATAAAAATAACTTCACATCCTTGAACAACGACCTACGAGAGATAGATTGGGAACGAATCTACAAAATGATAGACAAGAATTTCTTCAAGCAGATGTTGTCTGGGATAACTGGTTTTCCACAGTAAATGCAATATTAGAAAAGCATTCGCCGATGAAAACAAAGTTGATAAAAGCGCAAATACCACCATGGATTACAGCAGACATCGATGAAGCCATACGACTAAGGGACAAAATTTCAAAACTACGAAAAAACGATGAAAACATCTCTCGATTCAGAATTCAAAGAAACGCTGTAAACAAACTTAAACGAGAAAGTTTAAAAGAATACTTCCAAATCAAAACCGTCAAGATTTCATCGCAGCCTCCAGAGAATTACTGGAATCGGAACAACAAAAACAGTAAAAGTCCCAAACTTGATCGATAACAATTGCCTTATAACATCTTCGAAAGCAAAAGCAGAAATAATTAGTAATCACTTTGCAACCTGCGTCCCACCTCCTCCGAATTGGACTGCAAACGAACTTAAAAACCACCCCAGCATTCCATCTATCCTCGACCTTGCATGTAAATCATTTACTTTTCACAACACCACACGAAATATACGCAATCATCAGCAGCAGAGACAACAACAAAGCAACAGGAGCTGACAACATATCTGTACGTTTCATGAAACAAATTTTACCAAGTATTACATCTCCCTTCACAGATCTCTTCAATCATTTCATAACTTTCAACGAAATAGCAAAACAATGGAAACATGGCATTATCACACCAATTCACAAGAAAAACGACCCAACAAGCAAAGAAAATTACAGACCAATAACTATCCTCACCCACATTTCCAAAGTATTTGAACGAATCTTAACAAACCAACTAAACTCACATTTCACTCAACTCTTTCCTTTCGATATGTTCGGATTTATTCAGGGCCATGGCACGGAAACAGCCCCTACTAAAATTAACCCAAGACTGAAGAGCATCAATTGACGATAAAAAAGTACTGTAATCGTATCACTTGACCTTTCAAAAGCCTTCGATATGGTAGACCATTCATTGCTGATAGAAAAGCTGAAAGCATACGGAATCGATTTGGCAAGCTGCAAACTATTAACAAGTTACTTGAGTGGAAGGACTCAATCCGTTAAAATACAAAATGAGCTATCGAGCCCCTCTCCTTGCCATCGTGGAGTTCCTCAAGGTTCGATACTTTCTCCGTTACTATTCAACATCTACTTAGCTGATTTTTCTTTCGTTACAATAAACTCTTCTATAATTCGATACGCTGATGACACCACCTTCTACCTTTCAACCAAAAATAAACACACTGCTATTCATAAAATAAATCAAGACCTAGAGAAAGTATATCAGTGGTTCAAAGTAAACAGCCTACAGTTGAATCCATCAAAAACTCAATGTATTATTATCACAAACAAAATAGATCCAACTAACGACTACATCACAATTGAAACAACTGAATTACCCTGGTTAGAAAATATCAAGATACTTGGAGCCCACATCGACAGTAAACTAACCATGAAAGAACATCTCAAAAACTGCATCCGCAAGGTCAACATATGTCTCTACCAAAACAAAGCAAATCAAACGATCACTAAACCCACAGCTTGCCACCACACTTTTATTCATCATACATCAGTCCATCATACATCCGTCCATCATACATCCGTCCTCACCTTGAAAACTGCAGTCTATTACTTCTCGGCATCAGTCAAAGCGATAACTTAAAACTTGAACGCATGCAAAAAAAGTCCATCACTCAGCTTACTCCTTACTACAACAATCATTGCAAAGATCACTTCCTTCAAAGCCTTCATACTAGAAGAATAGTCAAGCTAGCCACAATAATCCACAAAACACTCAAAACTGAAACCCCAAACTTGATATTCACCCTCTTCAAAATATCTATTACCAATTATACATCATCCGAACATCCAAAAAACCTTGTCTCACCTCGATGTCATACAGCCTCACTCAGATGGTCGTTTGTGGCAGTTGGGACAAGGCTATGGCAATTTATACCACATACAATACTGAAACATAGTATTCAAACTTTTAAAAGAACATTATCAGAATACGTCAAAGCTTTGGGATGGAAAAGAAGGTGCCATCTCATGAATATTAGCAGCCGTTAAAAATACTCAAGCAACTAACACACGTGATTAATTAAAAAGAAAAATCAACATTACTATTATTGAAATTATTATATTATTATTATACTTATTTTTACTATTTCCACTATTATAAATAATTTCTTCATTTTTCTTCTTCAATGTTTTGATCATTATATTCACTATTGTTATTACTAATTTTATTATAGTTTGCTGTTGTAAATATTATTATTTATTGTTATTATTCTTATTTTATATTCGTATCAATAATGTAAAACGAGCTTCAAATGCTCATTTTGGTAACGAATTCAAATAAAAAAAACACACACACACACACACACACAATTTGAATTTAAATTTGTTTGTAGTCGTGCATCTGTTTTGTTTGTTTCAATCGTTTGGTTATTCAAAGCTTGAAATTGTCATTTATTCTAACATTAAAGATCAACACATACTGTTTATGAGTGAAACATATGAACAAGGTTTGAATGAATAATTTCATTTATATAAAACGCGGCGATAGATTTTCAAATAAAATATTGTAGTTCCATAATTTAGCAAGTGTTTACCCGAGGATTTATTGGAAGTTTCTTCCTTGTGTGGATCCGTAAGGCTGTAATTATGTTGCTACCGTTAGAAACATACCAATTTTCATTTATTTCAATTAAACAACAACTTTATTTTAGAAGTAACGTATTTGATTTGATTTATTTTAACATTTGCTGCATCAAAACGATTAATAAAACTGCAAGGATTCCTTAGGAAGAAAGAAAGTATTTTGCTGCTGAAATGAATCAATTAGCTGTTATCAGCTATGTATTTGCTGCGGGCAATACAATAAATTGTCGCTTAATCAATTGTCTGCTAATTAAATTGGTTAGTTGCTAATGGAAAGACCATTTGTTCGCTTAAAAAAGGTCGCGTTTCTAATCAATTTGCTGCGGAAATGGGTCAATTAGATGCTGAAAGGAGCTAATTTGCCGCGGCGTTTAATCCATGCCTTTTATTATTCAAAAAAGGAAATAGCAGTGAAATGCGAAATGATAATAACGTCGCCAGAATCTTCTTCAGTCTTCTTTAGACAATGAAGATTAATAATACTTCTGACATTCAAGATAGGAAATGACAGTGAAATTCGAAAGATGGGATGAACCAAGGGTATGAACGATATATGAATGATATTACGTGGCCAGAATATTGTTTGCATTTGAACAAGTTAATAACAGTTTACAACCTCTATAGTTTAAAGCGTTATCGCTGTTACGGCATAATATGTATAAAGCATAAAAATTCAGTTAAAAGTTAAGATTAAAAACTATATAGGCTATATAAGTTTACTTGATAAAGAAATAGACGTAACTTTATACAATTAATCCACTCAAACAATTCATCTTACTACTAAAATCAAATTACCACATTGATCTATCATATCATACCAAATCATAGCCTGCGCGCAGACCCAAATCATTTTTTTATGATTAGTAGGGTCTGCGTAATATCGACAGAAAGCTTGCGCTGGACTGAATTAGGGGGAGTGGCAGAAACGTGAGAAATCTATTGTTTGTCTATTGTTCATCAGCCAATTGCTAACGAGTTCTTCAAAACTAGAACCAGAACATGATTGGTTGATAAATTTTAGTTATTGACGCATTCCCTTTCAAGTATGCTACACGCAAGCCGAATAATAAAACGTCGTTCTTCTTCGATACAATCATTTTGGATGCAGCTTCGGCCAACAAAGACTTGATTTTAAAGATACTGAAATTCATTTGGATTGTGTTTGTGTTCGTCGTAAAAGCCAATTTGTCATGGGTAATATCGAAAGAACAAATCATTTTATTAGATATAGAACAATTTAATCTCTGGATCTTTTTTGCTGCGCCACGGCAGTGGATTACAAAAATATTTCATTACGAAAGACTAATTCTCATCATCGTTTTATTACCAATGTCAATTTTCGAGTTTCTTTGTCAAAAACAAATGCATTAAAAACATTGAACAACTTAGATCATTTCATATTGAACAGAAATAGTACGTTGTATTAAGTTAGTACCGGTATTAATCATTTGATCGTGGTTATGAATCAACTCATCTTATTTCGTAAATAATAAGTGTCAATTTTGATTGTGAAAAGTTTTGTTATTACGAAAATCGGACTTGCAGAAATGCTATTTGTGACGCCGTCTGTAGTTGAACATTGCTGAACAGCAGGAGTTAAAGTGTAATGACGCTCCGCAACTCCCTCCAATTTCCGCCCAGCGCAAGCTTTCTGTCCATATTACGCAGACCCTACTAATCATAAAAAAAAGATTTGGGTCTGCGCGCAGGCTAACCAAATCACAGCTAGTGCGTTTTTTTGATTTTTTAGTTGACATTATACCTCTTAATCAATTATCATTGGGGTGTCAATTTTAAAGATTTTGTTACTACGGAAATTTGTGACTATTATAAAAAAATTAATCAGATTCCAAGAACTGTATGGATTGATTGAATCACAATAAGGGAATAACTTTAATTATTTCATCGATATAACTGTAATAACTCAAATGTTTGCTTTAGCTCTTAAATTGATATAACTTTAACTTTAAGTTCTGTTTTGATTTTATCTGCAAACAACGAAATCATTATTTAAGTTGTGCAATACATAAAAGTTGACAAGGGGTTGTTGATGGTGTTTAAAGAAACTGGTTTGCACACTGTCGGATTGTCGGTACTCGGATCGGTACTGTTAATTTGACTCACAGATATAATTTACTGCCTTATTCTATTTGCGATATTATGATCGGGAAAATCCTATTATCTACATTAAACGTGTTGAGAAAAATCAAATACAATCTTAGTAATTTTATGTTGCCTTTCATGCCTTCAAAAGCAGAAGTAGGGAATGCAGGAGCGCAAAATTCATTATTAACTATAAAATTTCAAAATCTCGAAAGAATTGCAAATAATTTCTGTCTGGGTACTATTTGTCCATTTTACCCGACGATAGGCAAATGGCATATTTGGGAGCTTCAGCACTGCAATAAATTCAAAATCGCACGATTTTACTATTTTGGTCTCATAATTGCGGAGATTTGACTTAGATTTGTTATTGTGGAATGTGTCACACAAAAAAAAGGATATACTGTATAAGTCAGTGTGCTCACTGTTCAATATAGACATTGCAACCTAAATAAGAAGTTTGGTAATCAGGATAATAAAACTCTTTTTAAATTCAAAATTCAAATGCACGGATCACGGAGTTCAAATCATTGAAAAGTATGTAACTAGTCATTGATTTATTGAATATCTCATTTGAATGAGTTTGGCAGAGTTTGGCACTCGAACCATTGTAATGCGCTTTACACTATATGCTCATTCGGTGTCTAACTAGATACTAGTCTCAAAAAGTGCTGCATAGATAGTCAAGATGCGTACATACTTGACACATCCCCTCTCCCATGTACGAAGCTATACGCTTTTGGTATGACCCCCTCTCCCTCAACTGAGTACATACTTTATGAATGGCTTGGCCCCTGATTGATAATTTGGCTGTTTTGTTTGCATTTAGGATTGGGTCTACTAAATTTGCTCTCTTGCTGTACTGGTGGCAATTGATTGTTTCTCTACTAATGTTGTTATTGCCCGGATTTAGATCATTCTGCTGCTATCATCGCTTTATGTATTTTATTTATGTGAATTATATTTTATTATTATCTCGATTCTACTCATTGATATTTTATTCTTAGTTTTGTAGATTTTTCTCAAGATCAGATATTAGAGGCCCATAGTAGAATTTCATTTAAATTTTATATTGCCTGGCAAGTTATTAATATCAGATAATAAATTATAATTTTAAAAATTGTATACATGTAAGATCACAAAGTTATCAGGAAATAATATCTTTAACATCTGTCTGTAATTCTGTAGTATTACCAGCCTAATGCATGTACATATTACATTGTTGAGAACATATCTGTTCGTGTTAGACGGTGGCAGGCAGGCACTGCAGGGCTGTTCCAAGGCTGTCTCATACAATCATGTATCTCTATTACTATTTTACTTGATAAAGGCCATGAATTGTAGGGAAAGTTCTTACTTTAAGACGTCTTCTGTAAGCGAGTAAACTAAGGACTCAGATAACATTTTCAAATAAATATCTTGGAACCAGAAAACTTAGTGGACGGAAAATGAGCATAGCCTAATTAGTTGGTACAAAATCACAACAAAATAATGCTACAAGGATTGTCCACAGTCTTTTCAATTCTCGTGTTATTGAATAGTATGCAACTAGATAACTACCGAACCACTTCTGCTTGAACAATTTACCTTAGCTGGAGCACCTGATACGCAATATTGCACTATGTTTGCAAATATACACAAGATAAACAACAAAATCACTCCAGCCATGACATCTTCTTGTGCTGTAAGTGCGTTTCTGATCTGTGCACAACCCTTGACGTCACGCGCCTCATTTGCATAATCTGAGCGCGTAAAAGGTGTCTCGTAAAATCTAGTGGAAATACTGAATGTAGTCATTAAAAGGTAGGTTATAACTGCTTGTTTCCAATAAAACTATATCATCGGAATCAGCGTGAAAATCTCTACAGGAATATGTAAAAATCTCAAAACCCATTTTTTTTTCATTTCATAGGCACTTTAACAGGTTTAAGACTTACAAAAACTCACACATAATGCAAAATGTATGAAACTACTGTCCTGCAGAATGAGTTGCTAAATATGGGCGCAATTAATAGGGTGTCGAATCAAGGGGTGAGAGGGTGTCGATCCAAGGGGTGAGGGGGATTATCCTATTTGTAGTAGAAAACAGAATAAGGAACACCCACAGGACTTGTAACAGTGATCAGTGGTTTAATTCTGATTGCTTGAATGTTTTCATTTCATCTTGCATTTGTCATACAAACGTGTTAAGGAAGATTTCCACTAGAAGAAATTATCACTGCAGTTCGTGGCTTTCGCCCCGAAATTCTTTCCGCTCAATGTCCACTAGATTTTAGCTTGGCGTGCTATATTTTCTGGAAATTAATATGGCCTCTATAGGCATTGTTTTAAGTAGCCTAAAGAGGTCTTTTCAAGTATATAGGGTCCCTTTGGGTTTTTGGAATTTTTTCGAATATTCGGTTGAGATTCCTAGGAGAATGAACAATAGAATAGCTTTGGACATTGTATCAGAACTGGATATAAGAGACAAATTACAGTATTGCAGTCAGTAAATACAGCATCAGTAGCTCGAAGTTACCAGCTGGCATAAAGAATAACTTTACATTGACAGTAGATTAAACATGAGATGTCATCTTCGCAATTGCATCAGAAAAGCCAATCTCTCCCTATATCAAATCAAACAGGTTAAAAAATCCCTAAACCCACACCTTGCCAATACACTTTACAAGACATACATCCGTCCTCCTAGAACATTGCAGCCTACTTCTTCTTGGAATTAATCAAACGGATAAACTAAAATTAGAAAGAATTCAAGAAAAATCACTAAAACACCTAACACGACCCAATACTGGTAAAGAATATCGTCTTCCATCTCTACACGTCAGAAGAATAGTAAAATTAACCAATATGATCCACAAAACACTCATAACAGAAACTCCAAAACTTTTACACTCCCTCTTCAAGATATCCAACACTAAATATACGTCATCTTGCCGTCCAAACAAACTCATCCCACCCATTTGCAGAACAACCCTGATGAAATGGTCGATTGTAGCAGTAGGTACTAGAGTTTGGAACTTTATCCCGGAAGTAATACGTGGGGAAGCAATAAGAACATTCAAAGAGTCAACTCTTGCGTATTTGACATCCCTGGAATGGAAAATAAATTATTGGTTTATGTCAATCAGCTGTCGATAGTTAGATTATAATGTTATATCTATCAAAAACACTAGCATTTTCCTCATAAATATAATACAATTAGCATAATTATGGAACTTGTCTCGTTCAAAAAACGAAAAAAAAAAAAAAAATAAAAAAAAAATAAATAAATAAATATATAAAAAAAATAATAAAATAATAAAATAATAATAAAAATTATATTATATTATTAATACTATTATCCTTATCATTATTTCTACTAATTTACAATATTATAATTAATAACTTACTTTTAAATTCGTATCAATGTATAAACGAGCATTTGCTCATTTTGGTTACGAATCGAAATAAAATTATACACACACACACACACACACACACAATATTCGTAAAAATTTATTTTAGCGAAATTATATAGTAGAGAATTTATCTATTAAGTTTTAGTACTATCTATCTATCTATCGATCTATCTGATTTATTTATTTATATCTAACGAGGCTATCATGCAGCCCACACGTTTTTCACCATCACAGTCTGCCAATCTCCCGACTGTATCTAGCTTGCATACTTCATGAAATGCAAGGAATGCCACATGCCAGCTATACGTATTTGCAGTGTTGTAAGAATTACTTGGAAAGGCAATTAATTAGATTACAAATTAATTTTATTAAAAATTCAAAATTACATTACTAATTGCTTTTCCGAAAAAAGTAATTAATTACTAATTAAGAACCCGTTCATTATTTACACAACGGGGGGGAGGTACCGAAGAGATTGGGGGTGGGTAAACTAGATTTTGATTGATGAAAACGGGGGGGGGAGTAATTTTTTTTTTTGACCTCGTTTTTCTTTGATCTTTGAGAATTATCCAATGTATTCTGGGAATCAGATTATTCCTCGTGAGTCATGATTGCTCATGCCTGTGCTATTTATGGGACAGCATGATTTACAACGATAACACGTTCATGAAGAGCTTCAGAATCATGGAAGCTTTATTTTCTGAATAGATGTTGATTGTTGAACTATAATATTGAGTTCAGTTTACATTATGAAAATAAATAAAAAAATCAGTTATGCTTTACAGATACCCGGAATATTGTTAATAGGCATTCGATTAAAGTTATTATTCCATCAGTTGCTTTTTAAACTTTCGGTTTTCTTCGGTATCCCCCCTCCCCCCCCCGTGGAATAAATAATGAACGGTCCCTTACTTTGTTACTTCTGATTATTTTGTTACTTTTGGAATATTTATCAAAACATTTCATTCCGTAGAGATTCAAAATTATATGTATTTTAGGCTAGACAGGAAGAGTTTATTAAAATATATTTACTGTCTGTAGCTGAGCCATAGTCAAACAACATTGAAATAATCAAAACTTTGAACGACCAAACAATAACTAAACACATGTAAAAAAGAAATTACAAAATATATGAACTTTTTCCAAACAATTTTGTCAAATGTGATTAATCTCAGTGTCACTTTTATGTTTGAACATGATTTTTTTGGACGAAAAATTGTTGCAAAGATGATGAGTTTTACCTCGATAAAATATCAAATTATTCATTCAAAAGTCAAAAAGATTTTCCTATTTTTCTCATCAAATCCAAATGTGTTGACATTTTCATCTTTGAATAATAGAAGTGTCAAATGGCGTGACGAATAAATTTTATTGTAAACAATGAAATAGTTTCGAAAATCTTACCACTGCTAATATAATTTTCAAAATCAAAACATTTAGAAAACAATAACCAACTCACACAAACAACAATCATTTGAAATCATTGGGGACTTCACAATGACAGGATTAACAATATCGAACTGCAAACATGTATGCCTACTTCATTGTGGTGCGATGTAATCTAGTTAGCAGCAGAAGGAACACAGTAACGAGTAACGCTTCCTGGCCAAGGTCACAATTGGACTGCTTTATTTTCTCAAATCACATGTGCTCAATTATGGGTTAGGTTAATGGGGCCTCGTTTACATACAACCTCATATTGAGCTACATTACAAGAAAACAATAACCAACTCACACAAACAACAATCATTTCAAATCATTGTGGACTTCACAATGACAGGCTTAACAATATCGAACTGCAAACATTTATGCCTACTTCATAATAACAAAACAATAAATCTCTTTTGAATAAATCGGGAATAAATTATTTGGTAAAGTATTCGGGAAGTAGCGTCAATTACTTTATCGTTGCAAATACTCGTTACTTGAAAAAGTAATTAATTACTTACATATTACTTTTCTCGAAAAAAAATTAATTACCCTTTAAATTACTTCAAAAGTAACGAATACCAAGTATCGCGTTACTTTTGCAACGAGTACTCACAACACTGTGTATTTGATACTATGGACTGTCCTGACATTAATGATTAAAAAAGATACATAATAATTGATAATAAAATAACCAATTTATCTAACAGCATAAAAAATATTTGTAAATGGACAGATAAATGGCAGTTACGAATCGCAATTGCTTCAGACAAGAGAAAAATATGGTGTTAGATCGCAATTGAAAAATGCTCCATCTTTAGTGTTGGGAATTCGAAGATACCCTGCTGCGACTATTATTTATCTGGTCATCATCTGCTGCCTGTCAGCAAGATTAAAGATCCTGGAGTACTCCTAACGTCATATCTGAAGTCATCAAATCATTGCACAATGATTGCCTCGAAAGCGAATTCAAGGCTTTATTTGATTTTAAATGGTTCAATTGTCGTAAACCTAGCCTACTTATCAGAGCATACAAAATATACGCGAGCAAACTTCTTGAAACTGTTTCATCTGCTTGGATTCCCAAACTGCACAAAGATATCAATACAATAGAAAAGGTCCAGAGGTACTTTACAAGAAGAATGAGCACTATACAGAGAGCAGATAGTAATCAATGTGATGAAATTTAATTTTAAATTTAAATTTCAAAGTCCTACCATGAAAGACTAGAGTTATTCAGCCTTGAATCAGTAGAAAATCGAAGAATTGTGAATTATATACTACTTATATATATGTTTAAATTAACTCACGATATTGTAGATCTGAGCATAGATATATTATCTGATTTTGATTTCATTGGCCTCCACTTTCGCCCCTTTACCTCATTTTTTTCAAAATAAAATGCAAAAATGAAAATACTCCTGCATAAAATTAAACGTTCTGAGATAACCGTACATTTCTACAGCTTTGAAAAAGTGTGCCAGTATCTGTATTGATGATAACTACATTAATTACCACTGTTGCCACACCACTGCAGTGGAGCTGTTCCTATATTAACCAATTAACATCTATTTTGTATTCTATGGCTAATTAATAAGTAATAACATCCGTAAAACCTGCATATCTTTATTATCCTAATATATTTTATGATTAGGAAAATAAATAATATTTATGAAAATACAATATAATCCAAAAGCTCCAGTTTTGAGGGAATACGATTTGAGTAAACTTTAATTGGGGGATAATTAAATATGACATATAAGTTGCTTTTTTAATATTTTTCGTAAAAAAATAATCATTCATAAACAATAGCTACTATGATCAGTGTTTTCTTTGACTTGGAGCTAATAGAACAGGAGTAAATCAACTGATTGGAGAAATTTCTCATGTATGCTAATTTTGCACACCTGTAATGTTCTAGATATACTCCATCGATCGATTAGAATTAACTTCGAACTGATGTTTGACATATTTTGTAGTTTATTGTAATTTATTGTATGATAAGCTTGCAAAAGTCTCAACATATATACTCGTTAGTTTCTAATTTAAACAAAGAGATATAGATAACAAAAGAAAACATTGAGATGTAGACTGAAAACATTACTTTCTTTTCATTTTTCCTGCATCCAGGCTATCTCAGAGCCATCTATTCACAAGAGTTGGGACACTCATGCCATTTTTGTGTTCTTGACCTGGACCCGAGCACTTTTTAACAGTGCGCATGTGCAGGAGAATTTTGTATGCTTTTTTCAGCCATTTTGGAACTGTGTGAAATGGTTTGCGATCGTTTAAAGGGACTATGCAGACCAGCAGCCCTTATGGATTTTTTTTGGGTGCAAATTTTATTGTACGTCACTACATCGACTTCGCATTTTGATCGGCTGGATTGAAAGCTGCGAGGTCGAGGATAGCAAAACAAACAGAAATGGCCTAAACATTTATTCCTATTTCATAATTAATTTCGATTTTGCTAGAAAACTGTGAAAGACAGGAATCAACAATAATACACAAATTGCATTAAATAAGGGCCTACCGCATTTTATGGTTGTGCAGGCTATAGTATAACTTTGAAGTCAGAAAAACTATGACAATAAAGCGAGTCAGCACAAAAACGTAAGCATGTTTTTATTATTCAACAATTTCAAAAAGACCAAGACAACAGCAAGTTCAACAAATCCAGTAAATTGTACTATATGCTAACGATTGACAATTTGACACTATTCACAAATGCTGGATCAATATACATACACGTTATGTAGTTAACATCTTTTGGAAATATGATTAGAATAGAATAGCCGATTAATCTACGAAGCATGGATAACAACATCACAGCATAAAATTACCTTGATTACATTATCCAGATGATAAATAATTTTTCAAAAAGACCAGAGGACATCGAGAGTCTGGAAGACTCGCAGAAATTTGTAGTTTCCTTTTGTAAAATTCCAAACACACGAATACTGTCATTGCATTTGCATGGACATATTTCCGTAGCTTTGATCTGAGGTCCTGTTTCCGCTTCAGATATTTCTGATCTTTACTTTCTATCACTTCTCTCTTGTCTTTCCATTTGATTGCGTCGATAAATAATTTACATATGTGGAAATACCATGAAATATTAAAATTAGATCGCAACAATATTAATCCAAGAAAACTAATCAGCGCCGTGGAAAAATACAGAGTGTGAGAATTTCAAAATGTTAAAAATGTGTGCTTTAATGCAGGGTATGAGAATTTCATTGAAGAATTTTTTTTTTTTTTTTTTCTTTATTTATCATTTTTCCACGAACCGGGTAAGCTTACAGCTTTTTTTCACCGGGGTGGTTGGTTAATTTGTTAGTATTTTGAAGCTTGTGTGCGTTTAATAGCCGGATGCCCTTCCTGACGCCAACCTATAGTGCTTCGGACAGGGATTGAACCCGAGACCCTGCGGGCCGTGGTCCAACACCCTAGCCACTACATACACCCTAGCCACTAACAAAAGTAGTTAATAACTCAATGGTCCCGTCATGATAAGTTGTATTAACGAACGGGATTATGTGATTTGTTGTTTTTGATAATAATTGTATGTCTGATCCAAGGACGTGGTCATCAAACTTATCCATTCTGATTTGGAACGTCATTTTCGGTGAATAATGGAAGTATAGACGAATTAATAAGATCTCATGATTTTGAATGCTTCAGAGATAACGTAAATCATGTCAAGTAGAGCAGTAACAGGAGGCCCCGTGAGTTGTTTATGTCTGATTAGGAATGTTTTGACGGCCCCTAATCTAAAAAAGTGTTCGATGTTGGTATAGAGGGCTGAAACATCTAGTGCTAAGATTGTGTCATTAGAGAAGTTTAACTTATGAATTAATGTTTTGAAATGATTCGTATTCTTTACATGTGATTTGATGAGATGGTGGTGTGGTTGGAGAGCCATATCAACAAATGCTGGTAGATTTTCAGTGTGAAAATTCCAGCCAGAGACAATGGGCCTTCCTTGGGCCCCAGGTTTGTGTATATTCAGTATGTATGTAAAATATAGTTTTAGTAGTATGTATGCTTCCAGTGTGACTACGTCAATCAGGTTGTAATTTGTTAATCGTTTTAAAAAATTTGTGATTGATGACTTGAATCTGGTAGCCGGGTCTGTTTCTGCTAAAATATTGTGGGTAGTAAATCGAATATTGCTTTAATAATTTTGTCAATTTAAGCATTTCCATTTGAGTATTGTTGTGACTTATTTCGATTTGATAGTTTCTACTCTATATTGTCTGCTCATTCTCTTAAAATCGTTTCATCTTTACCTTCCTTTTACGTTGCTGGCAAAAACTTACGTGTTTTTTCCGTATTTCTAGTAGATGAGATATACTTTTTAGTAAAGTCTCAGTCTGCGAACATACCGTCATTTGGTAAGTTGTATACATTTAAAACAACAAACACAATGTAAATGTTTGGTTTTTAAACACGCTAGGCCACGTTAGGCACCTTTCTACAGCAAAATTTCGAAACAATATAATCGAGCAATCAAATTGCCGGATTATGTTCGATTAAGTCGTGAATTTTTATAAAGATAATTTCTAAATATTTATTGGCTTTATTGCTGAAATGATGGTTGAAAATAGAATCAAAATCAAAGCTAATTTTATATTTTAAAACTTGAACTTCTATGCAATAAAAAGGTTAAAGAGATTAATGTTGAAACTGCACGCATTGACAATTTTGCCTTCGATATCTATCTAAGATACCTTAAACTTATATATATCATTTGGTTGAATATTCAATACTTATTTTTTGATATTTGAGTTTAAACATTGTGTTTAAACATTTCGTTTTCACATTTTTCTGTTGTTCTTCGGAAACAAGCTACCAATTCTAAATATATTTTTTTCTCAGTACAAAAAAATGAGACAAAGCTGTAGTAGTATTGTAATTGTGTTGTAGTCATAACATCCTGTAACGTCATATTACTAATTATCGTCCATTCATTGTAACTCATGTAAATACCGTCCCTCGACACTTGTAAACTCATTCCTTGCTTGGTGCTCTCACGAATAATATCTCAACTCAATCTCTTGTGTCATATATCTCAATCCTGCTTACACACAGTATTCTCATACTATTACAAAAGCCTAACTATAAACTCCAAATAGGGCTACTGTCACGAACCCTCTCAAGATGAGACTATCCATTAAAGGGAAATAATAATATCTACAAAAAAAAAACACATTGCAAAGAAAGTTTCTATTCCTGAACATGTCTAAGAAACGGATTTTGAAAGATAATCGCACTGTTTAAAAATTGAACTGCTTTTATTACAGTCTATCAGTCATTTTATAGGACTGCCTCAAATGTATTTGAAGATTTCTACTTGTGCTTTATTATTCTATTTGATGTTTTGATTTTTAACATTAGAATAACGTTTGCGTAAGTTAGTTACTAAGCAAGAGCCTCTCTCCCGTGTTCCGCTCCATGAAACTGAGAGTCGCTGCACTCGGGCTAGAGGAATTTCTTATTAAAAGTTGGCCCACCATTTCAGAATTCGGAAATGCCCAATCACATGCGACCTTGAGATCACGTGCAGCTGTAAGCCTTCTTGATTGGTTGAAATATCCCTACGTCATGAAGTCTCACTCATCATTTTTTCAATAATATTCAAAATTTCAAAAGTCTGCTTCGATGCTTCGAATCATTCTTCGTTAAGGCGGGGGTTATATGGACGCACCGAACTCAATTGATTCATACATTCGAATTAAATCTCATGATAGCGCGCTTCGTATAACATCATTCGGTTCATCAACATTCCTCAAAAAACAAAAAAGTGCGTCAAGCTAGCTCCGCACGTCAAGCCTTGACGTGCGGAGCTCTTCTCCATGAATTAAATTCATCGCCGCGTTATACGAGCGAGCTATCATCGCACCGAACTAAATACACTCCACTCACGGTGCCGTGACTGAGCTCCTATATTTACCTTATATGGCAATACACCGGAGGATGTACAAATCATAAATCATTTTAAAACATGTTTCCATGGCAATGCGATGGAAAGAACATCGCTTTTGGGAAGTTGTTATGGTGACTTGTTTATATGATTGAAAGATGGCTGACAGGGAAGCTGATGTTTTCCAAAATCATGATTTAAAAAATTTGAAAACGCTTTCTTCTAGTCAATCACAACGCATCAGCACTAGAATTGGGGTCGCTTTTATCATAATACCTTATCTAAATGGAAATTCGCATTCAATTTGCTCTGAGTACTATGCCTTGCTAGAACAAAAACTGTCTACCGTAAAAATGCTTGCAAACCTTCGAGATTACTACTTCATACAAGTTTCAAACTATAGATAGGCAAAATAGAACGGAAAAATCGCTGAAAATGAAAAATAATGCAAACAAAACACTCTGGTTTCAAACTATGCGGCATAATTCCAAGAAAACTACTTCCTATCACGTGACATTTTGGCCAGTTTTTAAACATCGTCGACATTTGGTTCGTCTTTATAACCCCAAATGCGAATTTAATGCTATTCGGTGTCGCACCTAATTCGAATTGAGTTCGGTGCGTCCATATAACCCTAGCCTAAGTTTATTTAATTTGCCTGCTTACTCTGGAGAATAGAACTTTTTCACGAACCTTTGCGTATGCGCGAAATATTTCTCTGCAGCCCCGCTGCATGATGAGTTTTGATTCGTCGTGTTAATTCTTCCTTTTTCTGTCAAGGCGGACGAACGTAGTAAAGCGATTGATGCTGTTCGTGATGAAAATATAGATTCTGGAGATGAATTTGATTCAGAATTTAATAGAAATTTCGAAGGATTAACTGTTTCTGAATTGAAATTGTGGTTATGCTCCAGTAAGTGGAAATAAAAAGCGACCTTGTTCGAAGGTAAGTGTAGCGTCTCTCCATTTCTCAATATAGTGTTCAAATCGATTTTCAAATCATCAATTCTGAAGTCACTCCTCGACATTTACATTCAAATTTACATGTATACATACATCTAGAGCTATATACATTATGTTATTTTATTTTGATGCTATGATTATCACTCGGATAAACAACTACGTTCCAGAGGAGTATGCCAAGACCCTGATAGAGATGTTACGGTGCCTTCTAGTTCTTCGTCAAGTGACAATATCGTATTTCCTGTAGACAACTGGAGTCATTCGTTGATATGCCTTCCTACAGGATTTGCACAAAATACTGTTCCATTATTTATCGGTAATAAGTCTAAACGACATAAAATTGCTGGTTATAATTATATGTTTAAATGTGATAAAGTTATAGACTTGTTTTTAAATGAATGTACCACAGAAAATTATATTGGTATAAAATGCGTAGTGCAAGCAAGCTACAAAAACATGCATATACAATCAAAATATTGCTTGATATCAATGGTAAAGATATCATCAAAGCAACTTGTAAATGTAAAACTGGTGTGGATGGTCGCTGTAAGCAGCAGTTTTACACCAGCTCAATGACTTCAAAGAAAGAGACATGCAAGAGGTGGCATTCCCAGATAAGTTAACATGTACCGAGCAACCATGTTCTTGAGTGCACCAAGAAAATTGAACATGACACTTTTGAAAGCTTGGAATTTATCAAATACAAGCCAAATAAATCTAGTGAAAAGACACTTGAAAATGTACAGAAGAGAAAATCATATGTTTCATTATCTCCAAGCAAAACTAAGCTACGACAGTTGGATGTGAAAGAGTTGATTAAAACGAGTAGATTGGACCATCGCAGGCTGAAGTGGGCTGACTTCCTGGAGGAAGATTTAGAAAAGGTAACTGCAATAATATCTATTCACAATAAATCATGTAGTATTGCTTGTATTGACGAGTTCATTATTATCAACGCCTATTTCAGGAAGCAGTGTTGGGGACCTCACAAAGCCCAGATAAACCCGACACAGAGATAGAAAATCCTGCAGATAATATTGTAAGTCATTTGCTGCAGTTCCGTGTCTTGCTAGATTTAATATTTATACTGCTATATAATATTTTTATTCTCATTCCCTCCTGAAGGCAACCAATGAGACGGATGGTGTTGATAATCTTATGCTAAATGACAGCTCAGAATCATCTGATGACGATATGCTCCTAGTTCCCAACACTTTTTATTCTGACGATATGATAATGGAATACCATTCTTCTTCTGATGTAAGTTTGATATTTACTTCTAGTTTTCATCATAACACATGTAATATCTTCTCTCTCTAGATTGATCCATTGATGTTATTCATTCAGTATTGATATCTTATAGGATTGTAACAGATATACAAAACACAAAGGGTAGTCGGGAATGGCAATAGTAACTTCTCTGCTACATGGCTAAGGGGCCATCCATAAAGTACGTACTCAATTAAGGGGAGGGTGGTCGTACCAAAAGCGTATAGTTGTGTACATCGGGAGATGGGTGCACACTTCATCAAAGTACATACACCTCTTGACTGTCAAATATTGGAAAATTTAACGAGTACACACTTCATAGATGGCCCCTAATGCAGATGGCCCCTGGGTCAAAGGGAGGATGACCCCTTTTTGTGGTATCTTGGTGATGGCAAAACCTCTAAAAGAAGGTATTACCTGGCAATAATTAATCAATGACATGATTTCTTTATATTTAGGACGAGGAAGAGAACCATCACAATGATGATGAAGACGTAGCTGCTTTTCTTGAAAACTCAAACCTTGGAATGAACAGCAAGTCAACTCACTAAGTCAAGCAACTATGCCACAAGGTTGCCATGCATGGAAAAAAGCTCGGAAAAGTAAGCTTTAAAATATTATTGTATAAAATCTAGGTTGGCAAATATTTAACTGTATCGTAGATTTTATAATTACCGTAGTTAATGTATTGTCAATTCTCAGTCAAATTTGTTTGTCTAAAGTAAGGTATAGCATGATAAATGCTCAAAATGACAATATGTAACTTATGATGACTCAACTTATTATGATACTTTGCTAATTTTTTTTGTTATTGATATTCATCAGGTCGCATTACTGCCTCGATTGTCGGAGAAATAGTAAAAATGAGGGCTACTACTTCTCCTGATAGGATTGTTCAAAAGATTATTGAAATGAGTGATTTTAGCACCCCTGCTATGGCACATGGTTGTTTGTATGAAGATGAAGCTAGAGCCTATTACAGATCTAAGTCACCTGGAACAACTATAGATCTGGCTGGTCTCATTGTTGACAAAGAGCACCCCTGGTCTGATGGCAGTGTTGATGGTCTATTATTTAATCCCCATAGAGAATCTTCTCGGGGCGTCTTGGAAATTAAATGTCCCTTCCAAATTAGTATTAAAACAATAGATGACCTAGTGGACAAAAACAAAACATCATTTTACTTGGTTCAGTCTTCAAATGGAAGCATTGTAATGAACAAAAATCACAGTTATTATTATCAAATCCAAGCAAATATGGGAATTACTGGCAGAAAGTGGTTCCACTTTGTTGTATATTTATGTGGGTATGATCGACAAGAGATGTTTAAGGAGGAGATTTGGTTTGACGAAGAAATATATTTAACAGTTTTAGAAAAAGCTACTTGCTTTTATTATGGTAACGTACTTCTGCAATTAATACAAAAAAAATCTCTACCAATTAATATATGTTACTACCAGTATTTAAAGAATCTAATCTAAATCAGATTACACAAAAATTTTTAGTGACTCTTTGCGTGCATTCTTGGTTATCATTGTTTATCCTGAAATATATTATTATTGTTATAAGTCTGATCACTTTCATTTGAAAAATAGCCAATTTGAAATTTTGCCCTGTTATGTTTTAATCTAGTTGGAAAGTGTTTTTCTCACTATTTGTGTTAAAGCTTGATCAGAAATTTGTACTCCTGTAGTCACCTCTATATAGCAGCCACCTGTAAATAGTGGCTGGCAAAGATAGTAATATTTATAGAATCTTATAGAATCAACCCTGTCTACAGGTCACCTGATTTACCTACAGTTCTGAGTGGTTGTAATCACAGGTTATATGTACCATACCTGCATTGGGCTTTGTGAAGTAATGTGTAATAATAACACATTAATAGCTAAATTTAGTAATTTATTGATGATCTTAATGTTTTCTTGTTAAATTTGAAGGACAGACACACAAATAAATAAAACGATGAGAATATTATGTTGAAGTAATATGTTATATATAACTAAAAGTGTATTGCTTTTAAAAAGCATGTCTATTAGACAGTACATACTGGATCATCATTCACTTCGACAAGATTGGTTTTAAACAAAAATTAGTAATATTACAGCATACCACCCATATCTAATTCAGATCAGTTGCCATGGTATTTGGAAATGCACTATGTAAAATCTTATAATTTTTTATTCTGCTGATGGCATGTTCAACATATATTCTACAATTAGCAATATCAATAGTGTCTGTCACATCCTTCGAAGTCATCTGTTTGTTGGTTTTGGCAAAAGGTGGTATGGTAAGTTTAAGCAGCATTTTTTGGGCAGCAAGAAAGCTCTCAATGTCAAAACCTTTGTCTGACATGACGTCATCTCCTTCTTCGAGCAGTTCCAGAATCTTGCAGTCCATGGTGATGGCCTTGTCAGAAATGCGTCCAACATACAGATTGGAAACAAATGTAACAAATCCATTAGAGGCAATGCCAACTAGACCTTTGCCAGTATTGTGACTTTTGTAAGTAGAATATGTCTTGAATTGGACTCCAAGATGAAAGGGCTTTTCTATAAAAATCTCAGTGCAGTCTATTATGACCCAACATTTGGATACTTTTGATTGAAACAAGCAGGTCTATATATATCAGTAACAGCTTTTGAAGCCCAAATATTCAGCTTCTTTAACCGGATATAAAGTAGATCTAGCCAAGTTCTGAAGCATCTGGAAACTGTGCTGGTACTTATGCCAAATCTGTAACCAAGGTCTTCTAACGTCAAATTACTTCTTAGCCTCATCAAACACAAAAGTAGCTCATCTTCACCAGTTAATATTCTCCGATTAGGGTTATTAAATTTCGAGGTTTTACTGGAACCATAATATTTGATGTGAGGTAGATCTCATGCAAAAAGTTGAAATAATGTTTCAACTTGGATTGGATTGGAACAAGTTGGATTTATCACAACCAGTGTAGAATTTAAGCATAGTATCATTAAATTTCATTGTGCTGTACCGTACATAATATTTTGGCTGGCTTTTTAAAATCAAATTTTCTTGAAACAGGATATCAATGTTGTTTTTTAAAGTTGATGTTTCTTGCAACTTTTCTGCTAGTTGCACCTCAAGGACAGATATTTTTTGTTGACATTCAACAACCGTACAGTGCTCAATAACATCAAAATCATCATTAATCATGATACCTTCATTATCATCATTTTCATCGACGGAACTTGGAGCTACAGGTGTCAGTTTTACTATAAGAATAATCTAATGTTGTGTACTTCTGTAGTAAATCAACTTGTAATTCAGGTTCATTTTGAACAACAATATCTGTCGAAGAACATCCAACATCTTCGTCTAAAACTTCATCCCCAAAATCACTGTTAAGAGCTCTTTTCTTTTTGGTTGAGTCTTTAGCATTAAGTGGAAAAATAGTTGGTGTATTAACTTTGATAGTTTTCCTACCACCAACAAAATGAGCGCCACATACACGATGAGATGCCGTTGGCTCGAATTTACTGAATTTTCCTTTATTGCCTGCTCTTTCCACTGCTTTAAGCCAGCGTTTTCTAAGTTCTAGATCCTTAGGAAACTGGTGAAAATATTTTCTTGTTTCTTTCTCTTCTAGATTAATGTTATTGCATCCAGGAACACAACAAGTAGTCGCAGTAATTTCACAAACAACATAAACTTTAAAATACTTCACTTCGCCAACGCACTCACAACTGAATGCCAGCAGTGAGAAACGGAAGAATCAAAACTCATCATGCAAAGCTGGCCCATACCTACGCATGCGCATTACTCGTGAAAAAGGTCTATTGAAACGCTGTTTTCAGTATATTTAATTAGACTGAATTGCTGTCTTTACTTATTTCCTATAATCGTTAACAACGTGGACATTTTGTGACTGGATTTGAATTATAATAGAGTTTGTTCATGAGATAATATCTGGTGTTAGGTGGTTTTTAAACTTTGATAAGCCAATTCGTCATAAGATTTCTGTTAGCAGCTGGCAGCTGCCTCGAAAAATTGGCAGTTAAGTTTGATAAACTCAGCCTATAAGGTACAAAGCATGTTGCATTATCATTTATATATACATATGGATGAGTTGCGCTTGTATATTAGATATTGGCATTGTCATACTCTCGTTCGAATCAAGGATATGAAGCATCGTTTGTTTTTGATAATAATCCATAAATATGGGAGCGATGAACGCTAATAGTTTATGACTTGAGAGATGGGCTTATGGCACTGTGTACAATCAGAACTATTTCGTTCATCTCACCCTTCTATGCATGATGTTGCATCGATCTAGCCTTGCTTTTTTGAGGCTCAATGATGATGTTCAAAGTGTTTCAACTCAATGACTGCACATAATTATTACATACCTATTTCCACAAATAGAGTCTTATGCCTACCAAACTGTTTTTACGATCATGGTCGGTCTTCCAATCGCATCATTCTGGTAAGTGTTTTATTTTGCACAATTCACATATGTTGGGAATTAAAATATAACAACACAGAGACAGAGTAAGGTTTGTTCGATGCCTATATCAACTTGCAGATGCTTTGAATCAAAATTATTTTGTTGTAGAACTTGTTGCAGTCTCAATCATTATCTTATTATATCTGCAAGCATATCTCTTGGAGGTGATTTCCCTTTCTTCGTATATCACTTATTGTTTCATATGTAGGAAAATTCAATATCAACTATTGTGTAACTTTTTAGATTTCATATAAATATTCTATAAACTTGAAAACATTCCATTTCTGACCTGCTTGAAGATGAGATAAGATAATTTGGAATTATTGCAAACCTGCCTAAACTGCCTCTGTTACAATGATAATTATTTAAGCATGCTTAGCCTGGTAATCGAACAATGATGATCACCTTTTTCATATAGACCCAGCTTTCTCAGCCGCTAAGCACGCTATAGGTTGAAATGTTGGAATTTAAGTTTCTCCAAAATTAATTTCAGGTCTGTCCTGTTTTATGTGTTGTACGAAGGGTCACTTGTGCCTCAAATTTCACTTCAATCTCTGCAACAGAATTAATACCACTCCCCCCCCCAGAAAACGTGAAACAATCCTCAACAGGAAAATGTTGCTGCTATTTAGTAACAATGTACACCAGATGTACAAAAATACAGGATCTAGGTTCCGGCATACTAAATACATAATACTCAAAATACATCAAAGAGAGAAGTAAACAAATTAGAACAATATATCATTTCATCTTTAGCATTGTTTTGGGCAATTTCTAGGCTCATGTGTCTAAAAAGGAGTACAATAAATGTGATTTAGGCAATTACAGGACGCAGGCAATATATTAAGAAATCAACTTTCTACAATAATAATAATTACACAAATCGAATATGCTACAAGCTCTAATAGTTAGTTACTCTATGTTCCAGTGGGGGTGACCAGGTGAATTCTCTGTCATGCAGGACACTAAGTTACATAGATGTTGATCTCTCTTTACCCAATAGCCTACCTTATACTATTTTTTATGCAGATAAGAAAGAAGAGACATGCTTCCAGACAAGCACACCAACTGATGAAGTTCAGGGAAATCATGCAAAGCGTCCACAGAACAAATTTTCTGCTAATCAGGCTGGCATGCTCGATTTTATGGAGAGAAAATGGAACTCTTCATTGTTCATGTAAACATTGAAATTCAAAATTCAATCGTCATCTTATTGGATATTTAATAACCTTTTAGGCAATTTTGTTGGTTCTGTTACAATTTAGGCTGCATCAAAATATTTCATTATTCATTGTATATTTATCTTGAAAATGATTATTATTTATTTATAATTTTGTAAATAAATATTATTTTTAGCAACATAACCAATGCAATAATATCAGTGTCATATAACATGTTCAATGAAGTATTTTGCTTAATACGAGACTACAAATTATCCAAACTGTGCGCTCATGCTGAAATAACTTACTGCTTTAACGCCAAAATTTGATAACAATAGCTTACCTCTATTTTTAAACTTGAAGGTTTGTTAACTAAAAATATATGCTATAAACTCCATCACCAAGAGGATAAGTAAGTCCTAGGTATTGTTACAAAGTTAGTCTCCATTGGCTTCCTGTTATGAAAATCATAGGATAATGTGAATACTTCCTATCGTGAAAATCATGGGATTATACACCAGAAATATGATAACTTCTTTCTATCATAAGACATTAAATAAGATTGCCTTACGACCTATTCAGCCCTTGCAATTTGTAAATGACCTTAGTAAAAATATGCCTATAAATAGATACCCTTAGAGTTTTAGCAATTCATGTATAGTTATCCGATGCTGCTGTACGCCGCAAGGAGAACATTTCAACAATCAAAGAAGACGGAAGACAAAGTTAGAGGGAAATCATCGACTTAAGCATATATCACATATGTTCAAATTTCAACCAATTCTTGATAATGACACTCATCTATGTAGTACTTATCTGATTAAAGATGTAAAAGAGATTTACAAATGCAAATGATCGATTAAATTTGTTGCGTATTGATTCACGTAGGATAAAATCTTACAGGGTTCAACAAAGGTAGGAATCAGAAGATTGGAGCAAATTCAGAAGGAAATTGATATTTTACCATTTATTGGTCAAACATCAACAAAAAAATTGAAAAGAAAATGTTTAAGTGCCTCTGGGATTCCAGAATACTCTTTAGGCTTTATAACAACATATAAATAATAATAATAATTACTAGTATGTAAAATGTGCTGTAGCATGCTACTTGACCTAGGTTAATCCGAAGTATTAGTAGGTTAGAAGTCATGAAAATGTGAACAATGAAGAGAAGAAGACAAACAGATGGGCAATTGGGCATTGGGCCATTGGCCAGCGTAGCATAAATGAGTCAGTATATGCATATGGATTAGTAAAGTTCAACGTTATGACAACAACAAACATAAGTTTTAGTTGATCAGTTGCAGTTGATCGTATTTACTGTCTTATTAATACCAACCTTGTTATGTTCGGACCGTTCCGTCATTCTGCGTCTGCGAAGCAACCTTCTCAAATTCCAGTTTCTGGTAAAGAAAACGACTGCTTGCTTTACAATAAATTATGTTCTTACATTCAAAACACTTTGAGTTAAATTACAATCAAGAAGAAAATGATAATAGAGAGCATTTTGAGCTTTTAGAAATGAAACCGATGTCTATAATATAAATATGCAGTCTTCAACCGTTCAGCTCAGCAGTTTCCAGAATTGAAATTGATGTCATCAATAGCAAATGCTGGTCTCTTTTGTCTTCTACTACCGCTGTATTTTATACGAAGGATTATCTACAAAAGTAAGCAAATTGATGAAAGCATGTTAGATTTAAATTAACAGAAAGGTTATTACCATAGAACATATACATAAAATATTGAATATGCTATAGAATTAATTTGTATGCATTTTCTAGAGTGCATATAGATGTAATGTCAAATAGCTGCTTTATATATCCTTTAACATGTTCCGTAAAAACCTCAAGTTATCCAAACTTCTCATACTTCCTTTGTGATAGATGATTTTACATATATGATGGAATGTACCTGTATTGTTAGTATCATATATTTATAGCGTTAATCGATTCCAACTATTTGAAACTTATGTCAGAGGAAGAAAAATTTACAAAAATTGTTTGAGGTATAATTATTAGATAAGGATTCCCTTTAAGTTTTTTGTGCTTTGCTACTTCAATTATTATTGATAGCACTACCATGCAAACATTCTTTTGTTTGATTTATTGATCTTAATTACTTCAATACACTCACATATATAACTTGTGATAGGGCAATGAATTGTAATAGTAATACGTTGGAAAATTTATCTCTCTATGATGGAAATACATGACTGTATTCCTTCATAATTAGATTGTAATATTTCCGATGATATACAGCTATTATGATTAGAGTTCATGCTCCATTCTGTACATATGTGCCTATTCTACGCCTATCACTTTCATACCGACTCCTTGAATAAATCTCAAACGATTTCCTGCAGTCATTCACTCCTAATGAAGACGTTACAAATGGATCAAGCGACGTTTGAAACGCCTTAACATGGTCTATCATTGAAGGCGTTCTTATTATCTTCAACTCCCGCTCAATATCACAAATTTTCCTCACTACAATAAGAAACTGTATCAAATAATTGTATTTGAATTCATTGATAAATCAAGATGAGATTATATATATCTTACAAATGAATCGTCATGACCAGTTAAATTAGCTTTCAGTTGAATCCACTGATCAAAGTCTGCTGGTGTGACTGTAGTTCTTGTGAATGTTGATCTTTTTCGAATTATTCCACTGCTATTAACCAAATCTTCAGTATATTTATGGTCGACGTTAAGTATCAGAGGTCCAGTCCCTGATGGCATGTAATACCAAAATGATAGGCATCCATTGTTTCCACTCGAAAGTCTAGTGATACGTGGACTTGTGAATGTATCATATTTTCTTAGCTTTCTTCTGTTTCTGAATCCCGTACAAGCAAAGTAGCCTGTTAATTGTAAATTCAAAGGTATCAAATAATGTAATCATTGAAATAGAGATAACTTTGCAGTAAATGTTAATGCTTTGATATGAAGTAGATTATTTTGGAGTCGTCATTTTCAGCTTCTCGATTTTTCCTTCGATTTCTTTTTGGGGAATCATCATAATACACACAACGACGGCAATGAGTGTGCTGTTATCATTTATAATTAGTGTATAAATTATATTACTGGATGTTTTTCTTTTTCAAAAATCGTCATCTTTTTGTGGAATTCTCTTTGCTTGCTTTAGTTGAAATTTAAATTGTGAATTGGTGATGGAACATTCAAGGTCGAATGAGATCCCCACGTTTTTTACTTAGAAAGGCGTTACCACACGCTTGAAGGTCACTATAAAGTTGCTACGTGTTTTTAACATGGTTAAGAAAAGAAATAAACATCTAGGAGACAAGATCAAATATCAAACATTATTATTGACCTCCTACTTGAGCTTATCAACTAAGAAAATGTTTATTTGTTGACGTTCAGAACTTCAGAAATCGGAACAACCTATTTTACCATTTTTATATTTTATCTACAGTTTTCTGGTTGCAAATGTCCGCAGATACAAAAAGTTAGTTTCTATCAATATAGGGAGAATAATACTGATTAAACAAAAAGAACACGGTGAATTAATACAAAATTTTAAGTCATGATATCTCACGTATTTACATTTCCGGTAAGTTATATATCCGGGTAGACTTTGCTCTGTTTTCATGTAAATCTTGAAATTAATTTTGCTGTGCCAAAAAAATGAAACGCCACAAAAAAATTCTTGTCAATTTGTGATTTGACATAAATACGAATGTCATGATTCGGAAATGATGAACGTTATCGTGAGAGTACAAGAACAGTCGTCTTTGATTTTAATTTTTCTCATAAATAATTATACGACGTTCCTGTGATCATTTTCCACAATACTGCACGATATAAATTATATTTCATGGCCATATTATTACGATGTTTGTCATTATGCAAGCACGAGAAAGGTCCATTGAAAAGATATAAAATATTTATGAAATAAATCAAGTACTAAACAATTTATTGTGCAAAATACATTTGGGATTTCTAGGAGACACTCACATTTTCATACGCCTTCCTCGTATATCATGATATAAACGCAAGTGTTTGATATTTGCTTATTACCTGATCCAGACGTATGATCTCCTGAGGGTAAACTTGCAGTTAATTGGGACGAAGAATGACTTCCTTGTATGCGTTCCCAATCGTTATGGGTTGGTCTATAACCAGTACCATGCCAGCCACACATATCATTTTCAAAACTACAAGAAGGAGCTGAATCTAAAATTACAGAATCATCCAGGATCATACAACTAATCATTGATAATATTATGTTTCTAATGATTAAAATATATTTCAAGAGCTATATGATCATTAAAGACATCAGATTTGATGTCAGTTAGGAGTAAAGTTTTGAATATACTCAATTACCTGTACATTCCCCATCATTACAGGATTCAGTTTTCGTAGAAGAACCAGAGCAATCTGACCCGCCAATTGATGGTGCAGGATCATTACATTCTCGTGTGAAATCTTGAGTCCCTATACCACAAGTAACACTGCATGATCCATCTGCACTCCATGTACTCCATACACCATTAACTGAGAACGTAAATTATACAAACATTTTAGTTGAACTCCTACGCTTTACTAAAGACATTTATTCTACCTCCAGCCAGCGAAATCTTTCTGGAATAAACTGTGAACTGATTTTCCGCCTCTGTTTTGTGGTATAAATTTGCCAGCAAGTCACAACTCGGTGTATTGGTATCATGCTCTTCATATGTGAAAGTAATATGCAACCAATCAGATTGCTTAATGATGATTTCTCACATGTGAAAAACGATATAACCAACATGTTCGATCAATTTCCAATTTCTTGAAAAATGAAAAGCACATGGAATACAAACCTTGTAAACTACAAATAGCTTTTTTATGAAGCCTTTCCCGTTTTGATAAGGT
The DNA here is from genome assembly GCA_916610825.1 of Haliclystus octoradiatus. Classification (NCBI taxonomy): domain Eukaryota; kingdom Metazoa; phylum Cnidaria; class Staurozoa; order Stauromedusae; family Haliclystidae; genus Haliclystus; species Haliclystus octoradiatus. The sequence continues at coordinate 19,929,653 of OU744448.1, forward strand.
TTTGCGAAAGTAGTAAACCATATAATCGGGCGTAGAATGAATCGTTTGGAACATTAGAAAGATTTTATTTATTTAATGACAAAGTTGCAATTTGTATTAAAAATCAAATTATAATGTCTTTATTTGTGTTTTGAGAAATACGAAGAGAGTAAAATTTAAGTGATGAATTTTTTGCGAGTTTGTAATTGATTTATGAAAATATCATTCAAGTCCTCAAATCAAAACGTCCAAACCAAAGAGAAAGTTAAGCTCTCCAATTTGCAGGCTTGCAGGAACATAAATATTCTTCATTTGAGGAGTTCAGCTCTAGCATGTTATAAAATAAAAGGAAAGCTCAATTCGAAGCGCATTTTCTCCTATTCAAAGCAAAGAAAAATTCTATAAAATACCACCAAATGAATTGAATTATGAATCTATCCATGAATAATAACAGCTAATAAAAGTAAAGTTAAAAATTTTACTTTTTCGTTATACTCAATTACCTGTACATTCCCCATCATTACAGGATTCAATTTTCGTAGAAGAACCAGAGCAATCTGACCCGCCATTTGATGGTGCAGGATCATTACATTCTCGTGTGAAATCTTGTGACCCTACACCACAAGTAACACTGCATAATCCATCTGCACTCCATGTACTCCATACACCATTAACTGAGAACGTAAATTATACAAACATTTTAGTTGAACTTCCACGCTTTACTAAAGACATTTTTTTCTACATCCAGCCAGCGAGATCTTTCTGGAATAAACTATGAACTTGTTTTCCGCCTCTGTTTTGTGGTATAAAATTGCCAGCAAGTCACAACTCGGTGTATTGGTATCATGCTCTTCATATGTGAAAGCAATATGCAACCAATCTGATTGCTTGACGAAGATTTCTCACATGTGAAAAACGAGATATATCCAACATGTTCGACCAATTTCCAATTTCTTGAAAAATGAAAAGCGCATGGAATACAAACCTTGTAAACTACAAATAGTTTTTTTATGGAGCCTTTCCCGTTTTGATAAGGTTTTGCGAAAGTAGTAAACCATATAATCCGGCGTAGAATAAATCGTTTGGAACCTTATAAAGATTTTATTTATTTAATGACAAAGTTGCAATTTTATTAAAAATCAAATTATAATGTCTTTATTTGTGTTTTGAAAAATACGAAGAGAGTAAAATTTAAGTGATGAATTTTTTGCGAGTTTGTAATCGATATATGAAAATATCATTCAAGTCCTCAAATCAAAACGTCCAAACCAAAGAGAAAGTTAAGCTCTCCAATTTGCAGGCTTGCAGGAACATAAATATTCTTCACTTGAGGAGTTCAGCTCTAGCATGTTATAAAATAAAAGTAAAGCTCAATTTGAAGCGCTTTTTCTCCTATTCAAAGCAAAGAAAAATTCTATAAAATGCCACCAAATGAATTGAATTATGAATCCATACATGAATAATAACAGCTAATAAAAGTAAAGTTAAAAATTTTACTTTTTCGTTATACTCAATTACCTGTACATTCCCCATCATTACAGGATTCAGCTTTCGTAGAAGAACCAGAGCAATCTGACCCGCCATTTGATGGTGCAGGATCATTACATTCTCGTGTGAAATCTTGTGTCCCTATACCACAAGTAACACTGCATGATCCATCTGCACTCCACGTACTCCATACACCATTAACTGGGAACGTAAATTATACAAACATTATAGTTGAACTCCTACGCTTTACTAAAGACATTTATTCTACATCCAGCCAGCGAGATCTTTCTGGAGTAAACTGTGAATTTATTTTCAGCCTCTGTTTTGTGGTATAAAATTGCCAGCCAGTCACAACTCGGTGTATTGGTATCATGCTCTTCATATGTGAAAGTAATATGCAACCAATCAGATTGCTTAATGATGATTTCTTACATGTGAAAAACGATATAACCAACATGTTCGATCCATTTCCAATTTCTTGAAAAATGAAAAGCGCATGGAATACAAACCTTGTAAACTACAAATAGTTTTTTTATGAAGCCTTTCCCGTTTTGATAAGGTTTTGCAAAAGTAGTAAACCATATAATCGGGCGTAGAATGAATCGTTTGGAACCTTAGAAAGATTTTATTTATTTAATGACAAAGTTGCAATTTTATTAAAAATCAAATTATAATGTCTTTATTTGTGTTTTGAAAAATACGAAGAGTGTAAAATTTAAGTGATGAATTTTTTGCTAAGTTTGTAATTGATTTATTAAAATATCATTCAAGTCCTCAAATCAAAACGTCCAAACCAAAGAGAAAGTTAAGCTCTCCAATTTGCAGGCTTGCAGGAACATAAATATTCTTCACTTGAGGAGTTCAGCTCTAGCATGTTATAAAATAAAAGGAAAGCTCAATTTGAAGCGCTTTTTCTCCTATTCAAAGCAAAGAAAAATTCTATAAAATGCCACCAAATGAATTGAATTATGAATCCATACATGAATAATAACAGCTAATAAAAGTAAAGTTAAAAATTTTACTTTTTCGTTATACTCAATTACCTGTACATTCCCCATCATTACAGGATTCAGCTTTCGTAGAAGAACCAGAGCAATCTGACCCGCCATTTGATGGTGCAGGATCATTACATTCTCGTGTGAAATCTTGTGTCCCTATACCACAAGTAACACTGCATGATCCATCTGCACTCCACGTACTCCATACACCATTAACTGGGAACGTAAATTATACAAACATTATAGTTGAACTCCTACGCTTTACTAAAGACATTTATTCTACATCCAGCCAGCGAGATCTTTCTGGAGTAAACTGTGAATTTATTTTCAGCCTCTGTTTTGTGGTATAAAATTGCCAGCCAGTCACAACTCGGTGTATTGGTATCATGCTCTTCATATGTGAAAGTAATATGCAACCAATCAGATTGCTTAATGATGATTTCTCACATGTGAAAAACGATATAACCAACATGTTCGATCCATTTCCAATTTCTTGAAAAATGAAAAGCGCATGGAATACAAACCTTGTAAACTACAAATAGTTTTTTTATGAAGCCTTTCCCGTTTTGATAAGGTTTTGCAAAAGTAGTAAACCATATAATCGGGCGTAGAATGAATCGTTTGGAACCTTAGAAAGATTTTATTTATTTAATGACAAAGTTGCAATTTTATTAAAAATCAAATTATAATGTCTTTATTTGTGTTTTGAAAAATACGAAGAGAGTAAAATTTAAGTGATGAATTTTTTGCGAGTTTGTAATCGATATATGAAAATATCATTCAAGTCCTCAAATCAAAACGTCCAAACCAAAGAGAAAGTTAAGCTCTCCAAATTGCAGGCTTGCAGGAACATAAATATTCTTCACTTGAGGAGTTCAGCTCTAGCATGTTATAAAATAAAAGGAAAGCTCAATTTGAAGCGCTTTTTCTCCTATTCAAAGCAAAGAAAAATTCTATAAAATGCCACCAAATGAATTGAATTATGAATCCATACATGAATAATAACAGCTAATAAAAGTAAAGTTAAAAATTTTACTTTTTCGTTATACTCAATTACCTGTACATTCCCCATCATTACAGGATTCAGCTTTCGTAGAAGAACCAGAGCAATCTGACCCGCCATTTGATGGTGCAGGATCATTACATTCTCGTGTGAAATCTTGTGTCCCTATACCACAAGTAACACTGCATGATCCATCTGCACTCCACGTACTCCATACACCATTAACTGGGAACGTAAATTATACAAACATTATAGTTGAACTCCTACGCTTTACTAAAGACATTTATTCTACATCCAGCCAGCGAGATCTTTCTGGAGTAAACTGTGAATTTATTTTCAGCCTCTGTTTTGTGGTATAAAATTGCCAGCCAGTCACAACTCGGTGTATTGGTATCATGCTCTTCATATGTGAAAGTAATATGCAACCAATCAGATTGCTTAATGATGATTTCTCACATGTGAAAAACGATATAACCAACATGTTCGATCCATTTCCAATTTCTTGAAAAATGAAAAGCGCATGGAATACAAACCTTGTAAACTACAAATAGTTTTTTATGAAGCCTTTCCCGTTTTGATAAGGTTTTGCGAAAGTAGTAAACCATATAATCGGGCGTAGAATGAATCGTTTGGAACCTTAGAAAGATTTTATTTATTTAATGACAAAGTTGCAATTTTATTAAAAATCAAATTATAATGTCTTTATTTGTGTTTTGAAAAATACGAAGAGAGTAAAATTTAAGTGATGAATTTTTTGCAAGTTTGTAATCGATGTATGAAAATATCATTCAAGTCCTCAAATCAAAACGTCCAAACCAAAGAGAAAGTTAAGCTCTCCAATTTGCAGGCTTGCAGGAACATAAATATTCTTCACTTGAGGAGTTCAGCTCTAGCATGTTATAAAATAAAAGGAAAGCTCAATTTGAAGCGCTTTTTCTCCTATTCAAAGCAAAGAAAAATTCTATAAAGTGCCACCAAATGAATTGAATTATGAATCCATACATGAATAATAACAGCTAATAAAAGTAAAGTTAAAAATTTTACTTTTTCGTTATACTCAATTACCTGTACATTCCCCATCATTACAGGATTCAGCTTTCGTAGAAGAACCAGAGCAATCTGACCCGCCATTTGATGGTGCAGGATCATTACATTCTCGTGTGAAATCTTGTGTCCCTATACCACAAGTAACACTGCATGATCCATCTGCACTCCACGTACTCCATACACCATTAACTGGGAACGTAAATTATACAAACATTATAGTTGAACTCCTACGCTTTACTAAAGACATTTATTCTACATCCAGCCAGCGAGATCTTTCTGGAGTAAACTGTGAATTTATTTTCAGCCTCTGTTTTGTGGTATAAAATTGCCAGCCAGTCACAACTCGGTGTATTGGTATCATGCTCTTCATATGTGAAAGCAATATGCAACAAATCTGATTGCTTGACGAAGATTTCTCACATGTGAAAAACGAGATATATCCAACATGTTCGACCAATTTCCAATTTCTTGAAAAATGAAAAGCGCATGGAATACAAACCTTGTAAACTACAAATAGTTATTTTATGAAGCCTTTCCCGTTTTGATAAGGTTTTGCGAAAGTAGTAAACCATATAATCGGGCGTAGAATGAATCGTTTGGAACCTTATAAAGATTTTATTTATTTAATGACAAAGTTGCAATTTTATTAAAAATCAAATTATAATGTCTTTATTTGTGTTTTGAAAAATACGAAGAGAGTAAAATTTAAGTGATGAATTTTTTGCAAGTTTGTAATCGATATATGAAAATATCATTCAAGTCCTCAAATCAAAACGTCCAAACCAAAGAGAAAGTTAAGCTCTCCAAATTGCAGGCTTGCAGGAACATAAATATTCTTCACTTGAGGAGTTCAGCTCTAGCATGTTATCAAATAAAAGGAAAGCTCAATTTGAAGCGCTTTTTCTCCTATTCAAAGCAAAGAAAAAATCTATAAAATGCCACCAAATGAATTGAATTATGAATCCATACATGAATAATAACAGCTAATAAAAGTAAAGTTAAAAATTTTACTTTTTCGTTATACTCAATTACCTGTACATTCCCCATCATTACAGGATTCAGCTTTCGTAGAAGAACCAGAGCAATCTGAGCCGCCATTTGATGGTGCAGGATCATTACATTCTCGTGTGAAATCTTGTGTCCCTATACCACAAGTAACACTGCATGATCCATCTGCACTCCACGTACTCCATACACCATTAACTGGGAACGTAAATTATACAAACATTATAGTTGAACTCCTACGCTTTACTAAAGACATTTATTCTACATCCAGCCAGCGAGATCTTTCTGGAGTAAACTGTGAATTTATTTTCAGCCTCTGTTTTGTGGTATAAAATTGCCAGCCAGTCACAACTCGGTGTATTGGTATCATGCTCTTCATATGTGAAAGTAATATGCAACCAATCAGATTGCTTAATGATGATTTCTCACATGTGAAAAACGATATAACCAACATGTTCGATCCATTTCCAATTTCTTGAAAAATGAAAAGCGCATGGAATACAAACCTTGTAAACTACAAATAGTTTTTTATGAAGCCTTTCCCGTTTTGATAAGGTTTTGCGAAAGTAGTAAACCATATAATCGGGCGTAGAATGAATCGTTTGGAACCTTAGAAGATTTTATTTATTTAATGACAAAGTTGCAATTTTATTAAAAATCAAATTATAATGTCTTTATTTGTGTTTTGAAAAATACGAAGAGAGTAAAATTTAAGTGATGAATTTTTTGCGAGTTTGTAATCGATATATGAAAATATCATTCAAGTCCTCAAATCAAAACGTCCAAACCAAAGAGAAAGTTAAGCTCTCCAAATTGCAGGCTTGCAGGAACATAAATATTCTTCACTTGAGGAGTTCAGCTCTAGCATGTTATAAAATAAAAGTAAAGCTCAATTTGAAGCGCTTTTTCTCCTATTCAAAGCAAAGAAAAATTCTATAAAATGCCACCAAATGAATTGAATTATGAATCCATACATGAATAATAACAGCTAATAAAAGTAAAGTTAAAAATTTTACTTTTTCGTTATACTCAATTACCTGTACATTCCCCATCATTACAGGATTCAGCTTTCGTAGAAGAACCAGAGCAATCTGACCCGCCATTTGATGGTGCAGGATCATTACATTCTCGTGTGAAATCTTGTGTCCCTATACCACAAGTAACACTGCATGATCCATCTGCACTCCACGTACTCCATACACCATTAACTGGGAACGTAAATTATACAAACATTATAGTTGAACTCCTACGCTTTACTAAAGACATTTATTCTACATCCAGCCAGCGAGATCTTTCTGGAGTAAACTGTGAATTTATTTTCAGCCTCTGTTTTGTGGTATAAAATTGCCAGCCAGTCACAACTCGGTGTATTGGTATCATGCTCTTCATATGTGAAAGTAATATGCAACCAATCAGATTGCTTAATGATGATTTCTCACATGTGAAAAACGATATAACCAACATGTTCGATCCATTTCCAATTTCTTGAAAAATGAAAAGCGCATGGAATACAAACCTTGTAAACTACAAATAGTTTTTTTATGAAGCCTTTCCCGTTTTGATAAGGTTTTGCAAAAGTAGTAAACCATATAATCGGGCGTAGAATGAATCGTTTGGAACCTTAGAAAGATTTTATTTATTTAATGACAAAGTTGCAATTTTATTAAAAATCAAATTATAATGTCTTTATTTGTGTTTTGAAAAATACGAAGAGAGTAAAATTTAAGTGATGAATTTTTTGCTAAGTTTGTAATTTATTTATGAAAATATCATTCAAGTCCTCAAATCAAAACGTCCAAACCAAAGAGAAAGTTAAGCTCTCCAATTTGCAGGCTTGCAGGAACATAAATATTCTTCACTTGAGGAGTTCAGCTCTAGCATGTTATAAAATAAAAGGAAAGCTCAATTTGAAGCGCTTTTTCTCCTATTCAAAGCAAAGAAAAATTCTATAAAATGCCACCAAATGAATTGAATTTTGAATCCATACATGAATAATAACAGCTAATAAAAGTAAAGTTAAAAATTTTACTTTTTCGTTATACTCAATTACCTGTACATTCCCCATCATTACAGGATTCAGCTTTCGTAGAAGAACCAGAGCAATCTGACCCGCCATTTGATGGTGCAGGATCATTACATTCTCGTGTGAAATCTTGTGTCCCTATACCACAAGTAACACTGCATGATCCATCTGCACTCCACGTACTCCATACACCATTAACTGGGAACGTAAATTATACAAACATTATAGTTGAACTCCTACGCTTTACTAAAGACATTTATTCTACATCCAGCCAGCGAGATCTTTCTGGAGTAAACTGTGAATTTATTTTCAGCCTCTGTTTTGTGGTATAAAATTGCCAGCCAGTCACAACTCGGTGTATTGGTATCATGCTCTTCATATGTGAAAGTAATATGCAACCAATCAGATTGCTTAATGATGATTTCTCACATGTGAAAAACGATATAACCAACATGTTCGATCCATTTCCAATTTCTTGAAAAATGAAAAGCGCATGGAATACAAACCTTGTAAACTACAAATAGTTTTTTTATGAAGCCTTTCCCGTTTTGATAAGGTTTTGCAAAAGTAGTAAACCATATAATCGGGCGTAGAATGAATCGTTTGGAACCTTAGAAAGATTTTATTTATTTAATGACAAAGTTGCAATTTTATTAAAAATCAAATTATAATGTCTTTATTTGTGTTTTGAAAAATACGAAGAGAGTAAAATTTAAGTGATGAATTTTTTGCTAAGTTTGTAATTTATTTATGAAAATATCATTCAAGTCCTCAAATCAAAACGTCCAAACCAAAGAGAAAGTTAAGCTCTCCAATTTGCAGGCTTGCAGGAACATAAATATTCTTCACTTGAGGAGTTCAGCTCTAGCATGTTATAAAATAAAAGGAAAGCTCAATTTGAAGCGCTTTTTCTCCTATTCAAAGCAAAGAAAAATTCTATAAAATGCCACCAAATGAATTGAATTATGAATCCATACATGAATAATAACAGCTAATAAAAGTAAAGTTAAAAATTTTACTTTTTCGTTATACTCAATTACCTGTACATTCCCCATCATTACAGGATTCAGCTTTCGTAGAAGAACCAGAGCAATCTGACCCGCCATTTGATGGTGCAGGATCATTACATTCTCGTGTGAAATCTTGTGTCCCTATACCACAAGTAACACTGCATGATCCATCTGCACTCCACGTACTCCATACGCCATTAACTGGGAACGTAAATTATACAAACATTATAGTTGAACTCCTACGCTTTACTAAAGACATTTATTCTACATCCAGCCAGCGAGATCTTTCTGGAGTAAACTGTGAATTTATTTTCAGCCTCTGTTTTGTGGTATAAAATTGCCAGCCAGTCACAACTCGGTGTATTGGTATCATGCTCTTCATATGTGAAAGTAATATGCAACCAATCAGATTGCTTAATGATGATTTCTCACATGTGAAAAACGATATAACCAACATGTTCGATCCATTTCCAATTTCTTGAAAAATGAAAAGCGCATGGAATACAAACCTTGTAAACTACAAATAGTTTTTTTATGAAGCCTTTCCCGTTTTGATAAGGTTTTGCGAAAGTAGTAAACCATATAATCGGGCGTAGAATGAATCGTTTGGAACCTTAGAAAGATTTTATTTATTTAATGACAAAGTTGCAATTTTATTAAAAATCAAATTATAATGTCTTTATTTGTGTTTTGAAAAATACGAAGAGAGTAAAATTTAAGTGATGAATTTTTTGCGAGTTTGTAATCGATATATGAAAATATCATTCAAGTCCTCAAATCAAAACGTCCAAACCAAAGAGAAAGTTAAGCTCTCCAAATTGCAGGCTTGCAGGAACATAAATATTCTTCACTTGAGGAGTTCAGCTCTAGCATGTTATATAATAAAAGGAAAGCTCAATTTGAAGCGCTTTTTCTCCTATTCAAAGCAAAGAAAAATTCTATAAAATGCCACCAAATGAATTGAATTATGAATCCATACATGAATAATAACAGCTAATAAAAGTAAAGTTAAAAATTTTACTTTTTCGTTATACTCAATTACCTGTACATTCCCCATCATTACAGGATTCAGCTTTCGTAGAAGAACCAGAGCAATCTGACCCGCCATTTGATGGTGCAGGATCATTACATTCTCGTGTGAAATCTTGTGTCCCTATACCACAAGTAACACTGCATGATCCATCTGCACTCCACGTACTCCATACACCATTAACTGGGAACGTAAATTATACAAACATTATAGTTGAACTCCTACGCTTTACTAAAGACATTTATTCTACATCCAGCCAGCGAGATCTTTCTGGAGTAAACTGTGAATTTATTTTCAGCCTCTGTTTTGTGGTATAAAATTGCCAGCCAGTCACAACTCGGTGTATTGGTATCATGCTCTTCATATGTGAAAGTAATATGCAACCAATCAGATTGCTTAATGATGATTTCTCACATGTGAAAAACGATATAACCAACATGTTCGATCCATTTCCAATTTCTTGAAAAATGAAAAGCGCATGGAATAAAAACCTTGTAAACTACAAATAGTTATTTTATGAAGCCTTTCCCGTTTTGATAAGGTTTTGCGAAAGTAGTAAACCATATAATCGGGCGTAGAATGAATCGTTTGGAGCCTTAGAAAGATTTTATTTATTTAATGACAAAGTTGCAATTTTGTTAAAAATCAAATTATAATGTCTTTATTTGTGTTTTGAAAAATACGAAGAGAGTAAAATTTAAGTGATGAATTTTTTGCTAAGTTTGTAATTGATTTATGAAAATATCATTCAAGTCCTCAAATCAAAACGTCCAAACCAAAGAGAAAGTTAAGCTCTCCAAATTTGCAGGCTTGCAGGAACATAAATATTCTTCATTTGAGGAGTTCAGCTCTAGCATGTTATAAAATAAAAGGAAAGCTCAATTCGAAGCGCATTTTCTCCTATTCAAAGCAAAGAAAAATTTTATAAAATACCACCAAATGAATTGAATTATGAATCCATACATGAATAATAACAGCTAATAAAAGTAAAGTTAAAAATTTTACTTTTTCGTTATATTCAATTACCTGTACATTCCCCATCATTACAGGATTCAATTTTCGTAGAAGAACCAGAGCAATCTGACCCGCCATTTGATGGTGCAGGTTCATTACATTCTCGTGTGAAATCTTGTGTCCCTAGACCACAAGTAACACTGCATAATCCATCTGCACTCCATGTACTCCATACACCATTAACTGAGAACGTAAATTATACAAACATTTTAGTTGAACTTCCACGCTTTACTAAAGACATTTTTTCTACCTCCAGCCAGCGAGATCTTTCTGGAATAAACTATGAACTTGTTTTGTGCCTCTGTTTTGTGGTATAAAATTGCCAGCAAGTTACAACTCGGTGTATTGGTATCATGCTCTTCATATGTGAAAGCAATATGCAACCAATCTGATTGCTTGACGAAGATTTCTCACATGTGAAAAACGAGATATATCCAACATGTTCGTACAATTTCCAATTTCTTGAAAAATGAAAAGCGCATGGAATACAAACCTTGTAAACTACAAATAGTTATTTTATGAAGCCTTTCCCGTTTTGATAAGGTTTTGCGAAAGTAGTAAACCATATAATCGGGCGTAGAATGAATCGTTTGGAACCTTATAAAGATTTTATTTATTTAATGACAAAGTTGCAATTTTATTAAAAATCAAATTATAATGTCTTTATTTGTGTTTTGAAAAATACGAAGAGAGTAAAATTTAAGTGATGAATTTTTTGCAAGTTTGTAATTGATATATGAAAATATCATTCAAGTCCTCAAATCAAAACGTCCAAACCAAAGAGAAAGTTAAGCTCTCCAAATTGCAGGCTTGCAGGAACATAAATATTCTTCACTTGAGGAGTTCAGCTCTAGCATGTTATCAAATAAAAGGAAAGCTCAATTTGAAGCGCTTTTTCTCCTATTCAAAGCAAAGAAAAATTCTATAAAATGCCACCAAATGAATTGAATTATGAATCCATACATGAATAATAACAGCTAATAAAAGTAAAGTTAAAAATTTTACTTTTTCGTTATACTCAATTACCTGTACATTCCCCATCATTACAGGATTCAGCTTTCGTAGAAGAACCAGAGCAATCTGACCCGCCATTTGATGGTGCAGGATCATTACATTCTCGTGTGAAATCTTGTGTCCCTATACCACAAGTAACACTGCATGATCCATCTGCACTCCACGTACTCCATACACCATTAACTGGGAACGTAAATTATACAAACATTATAGTTGAACTCCTACGCTTTACTAAAGAATTTATTCTACATCCAGCCAGCGAGATCTTTCTGGAGTGAACGGTGAATTTATTTTCAGCCTCTGTTTTGTGGTATAAAATTGCCAGCCAGTCACAACTCGGTGTATTGGTATCATGCTCTTCATATGTGAAAGTAATATGCAACCAATCAGATTGCTTAATGATGATTTCTCACATGTGAAAAACGATATAACCAACATGTTCGATCCATTTCCAATTTCTTGAAAAATGAAAAGCGCATGGAATACAAACCTTGTAAACTACAAATAGTTATTTTATGAAGCCTTTCCCGTTTTGATAAGGTTTTGCGAAAGTAGTAAACCATATAATCGGGCGTAGAATGAATCGTTTGGAACCTTATAAAGATTTTATTTATTTAATGACAAAGTTGCAATTTTATTAAAAATCAAATTATAATGTCTTTATTTGTGTTTTGAAAAATACGAAGAGAGTAAAATTTAAGTGATGAATTTTTTGCGAGTTTGTAATCGATATATGAAAATATCATTCAAGTCCTCAAATCAAAACGTCCAAACCAAAGAGAAAGTTAAGCTCTCCAAATTGCAGGCTTGCAGGAACATAAATATTCTTCACTTGAGGAGTTCAGCTCTAGCATGTTATAAAATAAAAGGAAAGCTCAATTTAAGCGCTTTTTCTCCTATTCAAAGCAAAGAAAAATTCTATAAAATGCCACCAAATGAATTGAATTATGAATCCATACATGAATAATAACAGCTAATAAAAGTAAAGTTAAAAATTTTACTTTTTGGTTATACTCAATTACCTGTACATTCCCCATCATTACAGGATTCAGCTTTCGTAGAAGAACCAGAGCAATCTGACCCGCCATTTGATGGTGCAGGATCATTACATTCTCGTGTGAAATCTTGTGTCCCTATACCACAAGTAACACTGCATGATCCATCTGCACTCCACGTACTCCATACACCATTAACTGGGAACGTAAATTATACAAACATTATAGTTGAACTCCTACGCTTTACTAAAGACATTTATTCTACATCCAGCAAGCGAGATCTTTCTGGAGTAAACTGTGAATTTATTTTCAGCCTCTGTTTTGTGGTATAAAATTGCCAGCCAGTCACAACTCGGTGTATTGGTATCATGCTCTTCATATGTGAAAGTAATATGCAACCAATCAGATTACTTAATGATGATTTCTCACATGTGAAAAACGATATAACCAACATGTTCGATCCATTTCCAACTTCTTGAAAAATGAAAAGCGCATGGAATACAAACCTTGTAAACTACAAATAGTTTTTTTATGAAGCCTTTCCCGTTTTGATAAGGTTTTGCGAAAGTAGTAAACCATATAATCGGGCGTTGAATGAATCGTTTGGAACCTTAGAAAGATTTTATTTATTTAATGACAAAGTTGCAATTTTATTAAAAATCAAATTATAATGTCTTTATTTGTGTTTTGAAAAATACGAAGAGAGTAAAATTTAAGTGATGAATTTTTTGCTAAGTTTGTAATTGATTTATGAAAATATCATTCAAGTCCTCAAATCAAAACGTCCAAACCAAAGAGAAAGTTAAGCTCTCCAACTTGCAGGCTTGCAGGAACATAAATATTCTTCACTTGAGGAGTTCAGCTCTAGCATGTTATAAAATAAAAGGAAAGCTCAATTTGAAGCGCTTTTTCTCCTATTCAAAGCAAAGAAAAATTCTATAAAATGCCACCAAATGAATTGAATTATGAATCCATACATGAATAATAACAGTTAATAAAAGTAAAGTTAAAAATTTTACTTTTTCGTTATACTCAATTACCTGTACATTCCCCATCATTACAGGATTCAGCTTTCGTAGAAGAACCAGAGCAATCTGACCCGCCATTTGATGGTGCAGGATCATTACATTCTCGTGTGAAATCTTGTGTCCCTAGACCACAAGTAACACTGCATAATCCATCTGCACTCCATGTACTCCATACACCATTAACTGAGAACGTAAATTATACAAACATTTTAGTTGAACTTCCACGCTTTACTAAAGACATTTTTTCTACCTCCAGCCAGCGAGATCTTTCTGGAATAAACTATGAACTTGTTTTGTGCCTCTGTTTTGTGGTATAAAATTGCCAGCAAGTTACAACTCGGTGTATTGGTATCATGCTCTTCATATGTGAAAGCAATATGCAACCAATCTGATTGCTTGACGAAGATTTCTCACATGTGAAAAACGAGATATATCCAACATGTTCGACCAATTTCCAATTTCTTGAAAAATGAAAAGCGCATGGAATACAAACCTTGTAAACTACAAATAGTTATTTTATGAAGCCTTTCCCGTTTTGATAAGGTTTTGCGAAAGTAGTAAACCATATAATCGGGCGTAGAATGAATCGTTTGGAACCTTATAAAGATTTTATTTATTTAATGACAAAGTTGCAATTTTATTAAAAATCAAATTATAATGTCTTTATTTGTGTTTTGAAAAATACGAAGAGAGTAAAATTTAAGTGATGAATTTTTTGCAAGTTTGTAATTGATATATGAAAATATCATTCAAGTCCTCAAATCAAAACGTCCAAACCAAAGAGAAAGTTAAGCTCTCCAAATTGCAGGCTTGCAGGAACATAAATATTCTTCACTTGAGGAGTTCAGCTCTAGCATGTTATCAAATAAAAGGAAAGCTCAATTTGAAGCGCTTTTTCTCCTATTCAAAGCAAAGAAAAATTCTATAAAATGCCACCAAATGAATTGAATTATGAATCCATACATGAATAATAACAGCTAATAAAAGTAAAGTTAAAAATTTTACTTTTTCGTTATACTCAATTACCTGTACATTCCCCATCATTACAGGATTCAGCTTTCGTAGAAGAACCAGAGCAATCTGACCCGCCATTTGATGGTGCAGGATCATTACATTCTCGTGTGAAATCTTGTGTCCCTATACCACAAGTAACACTGCATGATCCATCTGCACTCCACGTACTCCATACACCATTAACTGGGAACGTAAATTATACAAACATTATAGTTGAACTCCTACGCTTTACTAAAGACATTTATTCTACATCCAGCCAGCGAGATCTTTCTGGAGTGAACGGTGAATTTATTTTCAGCCTCTGTTTTGTGGTATAAAATTGCCAGCCAGTCACAACTCGGTGTATTGGTATCATGCTCTTCATATGTGAAAGTAATATGCAACCAATCAGATTGCTTAATGATGATTTCTCACATGTGAAAAACGATATAACCAACATGTTCGATCCATTTCCAATTTCTTGAAAAATGAAAAGCGCATGGAATACAAACCTTGTAAACTACAAATAGTTATTTTATGAAGCCTTTCCCGTTTTGATAAGGTTTTGCGAAAGTAGTAAACCATATAATCGGGCGTAGAATGAATCGTTTGGAACCTTATAAAGATTTTATTTATTTAATGACAAAGTTGCAATTTTATTAAAAATCAAATTATAATGTCTTTATTTGTGTTTTGAAAAATACGAAGAGAGTAAAATTTAAGTGATGAATTTTTTGCGAGTTTGTAATCGATATATGAAAATATCATTCAAGTCCTCAAATCAAAACGTCCAAACCAAAGAGAAAGTTAAGCTCTCCAAATTGCAGGCTTGCAGGAACATAAATATTCTTCACTTGAGGAGTTCAGCTCTAGCATGTTATAAAATAAAAGGAAAGCTCAATTTAAGCGCTTTTTCTCCTATTCAAAGCAAAGAAAAATTCTATAAAATGCCACCAAATGAATTGAATTATGAATCCATACATGAATAATAACAGCTAATAAAAGTAAAGTTAAAAATTTTACTTTTTGGTTATACTCAATTACCTGTACATTCCCCATCATTACAGGATTCAGCTTTCGTAGAAGAACCAGAGCAATCTGACCCGCCATTTGATGGTGCAGGATCATTACATTCTCGTGTGAAATCTTGTGTCCCTATACCACAAGTAACACTGCATGATCCATCTGCACTCCACGTACTCCATACACCATTAACTGGGAACGTAAATTATACAAACATTATAGTTGAACTCCTACGCTTTACTAAAGACATTTATTCTACATCCAGCAAGCGAGATCTTTCTGGAGTAAACTGTGAATTTATTTTCAGCCTCTGTTTTGTGGTATAAAATTGCCAGCCAGTCACAACTCGGTGTATTGGTATCATGCTCTTCATATGTGAAAGTAATATGCAACCAATCAGATTACTTAATGATGATTTCTCACATGTGAAAAACGATATAACCAACATGTTCGATCCATTTCCAACTTCTTGAAAAATGAAAAGCGCATGGAATACAAACCTTGTAAACTACAAATAGTTTTTTTATGAAGCCTTTCCCGTTTTGATAAGGTTTTGCGAAAGTAGTAAACCATATAATCGGGCGTTGAATGAATCGTTTGGAACCTTAGAAAGATTTTATTTATTTAATGACAAAGTTGCAATTTTATTAAAAATCAAATTATAATGTCTTTATTTGTGTTTTGAAAAATACGAAGAGAGTAAAATTTAAGTGATGAATTTTTTGCTAAGTTTGTAATTGATTTATGAAAATATCATTCAAGTCCTCAAATCAAAACGTCCAAACCAAAGAGAAAGTTAAGCTCTCCAACTTGCAGGCTTGCAGGAACATAAATATTCTTCACTTGAGGAGTTCAGCTCTAGCATGTTATAAAATAAAAGGAAAGCTCAATTTGAAGCGCTTTTTCTCCTATTCAAAGCAAAGAAAAATTCTATAAAATGCCACCAAATGAATTGAATTATGAATCCATACATGAATAATAACAGTTAATAAAAGTAAAGTTAAAAATTTTACTTTTTCGTTATACTCAATTACCTGTACATTCCCCATCATTACAGGATTCAGCTTTCGTAGAAGAACCAGAGCAATCTGACCCGCCATTTGATGGTGCAGGATCATTACATTCTCGTGTGAAATCTTGTGTCCCTATACCACAAGTAACACTGCATGATCCATCTGCACTCCACGTACTCCATACACCATTAACTGGGAACGTAAATTATACAAACATTATAGTTGAACTCCTACGCTTTACTAAAGACATTTATTCTACATCCAGCCAGCGAGATCTTTCTGGAATAAACTATGAACTTGTTTTCCGCCTCTGTTTTGTGGTATAAAATTGCCAGCAAGTCACAACTCGGTGTATTGGTATCATGCTCTTCATATGTGAAAGCAATATGCAACCAATATGATTGCTTGACGAAGATTTCTCACATGCGAAAAACGAGATATATCCAACATGTTCGACCAATTTCCAATTTCTTGAAAAATGAAAAGCGCATGGAATACAAACCTTGTAAACTACAAATAGTTATTTTATGAAGCCTTTCCCGTTTTGATAAGGTTTTGCGAAAGTAGTAAACCATATAATCGGGCGTAGAATGAATCGTTTGGAACCTTATAAAGATTTTATTTATTTAATGACAAAGTTGCAATTTTATTAAAAATCAAATTATAATGTCTTAATTTGTGTTTTGAAAAATACGAAGAGAGTAAAATTTAAGTGATGAATTTTTTGCGAGTTTGTAATCGATATATGAAAATATCATTCAAGTCCTCAAATCAAAACGTCCAAACCAAAGAGAAAGTTAAGCTCTCCAATTTGCAGGCTTGCAGGAACATAAATATTCTCCACTTTAGGAGTTCAGCTCTAGCATGTTATAAAATAAAAGGAAAGCTCAATTTGAAGCGCTTTTTCTCCTATTCAAAGCAAAGAAAAATTCTATAAAATGCCACCTAATGAATTGAATTATGAATCCATACATGAATAATAACAGCTAATAAAAGTAAAGTTAAAAATTTTACTTTTTCGTTATACTCAATTACCTGCACATTCCCCATCATTACAGGATTCAGCTTTCGTAGAAGAACCAGAGCAATATGACCCGCCATTTGATGGCGCAGGATCATTACATTCTCGTGTGAAATCTTGTGTCCCTATACCACAAGTAACACTGCATGATCCATCTGCACTCCACGTACTCCATACACCATTAACTGGGAACGTAAATTATACAAACATTATAGTTGAACTCCTACGCTTTACTAAAGACATTTATTCTACATCCAGCCAGCGAGATCTTTCTGGAGTAAACTGTGAATTTATTTTCAGCCTCTGTTTTGTGGTATAAAATTACCAGCCAGTCACAACTCGGTGTATTGGTATCATGCTCTTCATATGTGAAAGTAATATGCAACCAATCAGATTGCTTAATGATGATTTCTCACATGTGAAAAACGATATAGCCAACATGTTCGATCCATTTCCAATTTCTTGAAAAATGAAAAGCGCATGGAATACAAACCTTGGAAACTACAAATAGTTTTTTTATGAAGCCTTTCCCGTTTTGATAAGGTTTTGCGAAAGTAGTAAACCATATAATCGGGCGTAGAATGAATCGTTTGGAACCTTAAAAAGATTTTATTTATTTAATGACAAAGTTGCAATTTTATTAAAAATCAAATTATAATGTCTTTATTTGTATTTTGAAAAATACGAAGAGAGTAAAATTTAAGTGATGAATTTTTTGCTAAGTTTGTAATTGATTTATGAAAATATCATTCAAGTCTTCAAATCAAAACGTCCAAACCAAAGAGAAAGTTAAGCTCTCCAATTTGCAGGCTTGCAGGAACATAAATATTCTTCACTTGAGGAGTTCAGCTCTAGCATGTCATAAAATAAAAGGTAAGCTCAATTCGAAGCGCATTTTCTCCTATTCAAAGCAAAGAAAAATTCTATAAAATACCACCAAATGAATTGAATTATGAATCCATACATGAATAATAACAGCTAATAAAAGTAAAGTTAAAAATTTTACTTTTTCGTTATACTCAATTACCTGTACATTCCCCATCATTACAGGATTCAATTTTCGTAGAAGAACCAGAGCAATCTGACCCGCCATTTGATGGTGCAGGATCATTACATTCTCGTGTGAAATCTTGTGACCCTACACCACAAGTAACACTGCATAATCCATCTGCACTCCATGTACTCCATACACCATTAACTGAGAACGTAAATTATACAAACATTTTAGTTGAACTTCCACGCTTTACTAAAGACATTTATTGTACATCCATCCAGCGAGATCTTTCTGGAATAAACTGTGAATTAATTTCCGCCTCTGTTTTGTGATATAAAATTGCCAGCCAGTCACAACTCGGTGTATTGGTATCATGCTCTTCATATGTGAAAGCAATATGCAACCAATCAGATTGCTTAATGATGATTTCTCACATGTGAAAAACGATATAACCAACATGTTCGACCCATTTCCAATTTCTCGAAAAATGAAAAGCGCATGGAATACAAACCTTGGAAACTACAAATAGTTTTTTTATGAAGCCTTTCCCGTTTTGATAAGGTTTTGCGAAAGTAATAAACCATATAATCGGGCGTAGAATGAATCGTTTGGTGCCTTAGAAAGATTTTATTTATTTAACGACAAAGTCGCAATTTTATTAAAAATTATATTACAATGTCTTTATTTGTGTTTTGAGAAATATTAAGAGAGTAAAATTTAAGTGATGAAGTTTTTGCGAGTTTGTAATTGATTTATGAAAATATCATTCAAGTCCTCAAATCAAAACGTCCAAACCAAAGAGAAAGTTAAGCTCTCCAACTTGCAGGCTTGCAGGAACATAAATATTCCTCACTTGAGGAGTTCAGCTCTAGCATGTTATAAAATAAACGGAAAGCTCAATTTGTACCGCTTTTTCTCCGATTGAAAGCAAAGAAAATTTTTATAAAACGCCACGATATAGCCAAACATGTTCGACCCATTTCCAATTTCTCGAAAAATGAAAAGCCCATCGAATACAAACCTTGTAAACTACAAAGCCTTTCCCTCTTTGATAAGCTTTTGTGCATGTAATCAACCATAGAATCGGGCATAAAAAAAATCGGTTTGAGCTTTAAAAGGATTTTGTTGTTTCAACGATAGTTTGCAGTATTATTTAACATATATATCTGTTTTGAGAAATAGCGAGAGATTAAAATTTACTTGATAAATTTGTTTCTAGTTTGTAATCAAATTATGAAAATATTTTTCAAGTCCTCAAATCAAAATATTCAAATGACAGAAAAATAAATCTATCCACTTTTCAGGCTTGCAGGAAGATAAATATTGTTCACTTTAAGGGTACAAATCTATTGGGCTATAAAATAAAAAAATACAAATTTCTATAAATCTCCACCAACTGAATTGATGTGGATTCAGTAATTTTTACTGATAAGAGGTAAGTTAAGATGTGTACTTTTTTTATTATAGTGAAGAGTTAGCTATACCATGAGGCATATATATTGGATTGGCTGGAGTCTTACTTCGGTAAATGAAGTTTTGAATGTCTAAGTTACATTATGAAAATGTAGAAAGATTTGTGAGTTTTATGATCAAGCAATTGTGAGTTTTAAAACCAAAATTTCGATAAACAAGTTTGTAGTCACTTATATTTCCTACATCTTTTAATATTTAGATACGCTCGTATTCATTAATGCCACTTGACATCTTCTTATATTCTAACATTTAATGGCCAACCCGTTACTTCTATGAGAGCATGTAAGCAAGCTTTGAATGAATAATTTTATTTCTATTCTGAGAAAAGGTGGTAGTGGTTTTTCAAATATAATTTAGTAGTTCGATAATTTAGCAAATGTTTGCGCGGACCTGAATGGCTGCAGCCTCTGTAGGTCGCTAAAAACAATACAAATTTCATTTATTTTGAGGAAACATGTATATAATTAATTTCAAAAGTAAAAAATTTGATATATTCCGTTTTATCTTTCATTACACTGTTTATATGCAACAAATTAATTTGCTGCTGAAACGAATCGATTATAACTGTTATCAATTCCTTATTAGCTGTTGCAAACACAACAGATCGTCCCTGAATTATTTATTTTTTGATAAAACCGATTGATAATGGAAATACTATTTTTCACTAAATGAAAGTTGCTTTAAATCAATTTGCTGACGAGATTAATCAATTACCTACCAAACAATACATTTACAAACCCTTAATTTGGTTTTCTAGATTATGATACAATGATAGATTAGAATATATTCACTATAATATATTCAGGGTCCTATACACTTTGGGTGGAAAAGTGCTGTACATCCAAAAGATTCGTCTGTATCGATATGACGAGAATAATAAAAATTCAGCGAAGAAAAGCTGATGGATTGAAGAACAACTGTAGTGTCATTCCAATAAGCTATACAATAGATTTTGACCTTTCACCATTACCCATACCCATACCCTTACCCATTACCAAAAACATTGAGTCTTGGCTCAAGTTAAGTTTCAATAGATGAGACAAGATATTTACCTGGATCACTATTACACTGGTCTTTGTACAGTATTTTGATTCCATCAAGATCTGAATCTCTGATTATGGAATTTGTGCCAAATGCAACAGAACTGTCGGGTACAGCTTCAATTGTTGGTAATTCGTTTTTAGAGAAAGCATTCTTGCTGTAATGCATTATACTTTGATAATCATAATCACCGATGTCCTTCCAGAACCATTCATCATATTTATTAAAGTTGTGTTCCTTACCTACAAAAACATTTCAAAATTAGAAAAAAAAATTTCATTTGGCCATATATATCATGTGTTATTTGCATGACTGATCTAACATACGGCTCCTCTTTCGACTATTAGCATTAATCTATTATAATGATACGCAAACCGTGTCGGTGACCAAACCAAGGTTGTTTCTTGAGACTCGAACTCCTTCTCAGTTGCACACTTTCCAAACATGTACTACGTTTCTGGGTTATCTGAGGTCTTGAACTAGCTACAGATCTAATTTTTACAGTTCAGTTTAAATTGCAATTAATTGCTTATAAATTGCATTTAACATGACAAAAAGCGGGTAATTTTGGAATGAAATAAAACTTGGCTGACTTTGTTCTCTTTCTATTGTATTGAAGAATCCTCCCGTTACGCCTTGTTTATTAAGACGTGCACGTGTTTAATCTTTGCAAACATTTTACGTGGACGTTTAAAAGTATTTCAATTTTTGCATATATTTTGGCCTACTTCAATATGCCTAGAAGGAGAGGAGGTACTTTCAGATCCAACAATACTCCTTTTACATCACAAACAGAAGACGGTAAATTTTTACAGAAGACGACAATTCTTGTTAATTTTTATACAACTACAGTATAATTTTTGAATGATTTATGTAAAGATTTTCGAAGTCACTTTTGCCGTGGTTATTACCCTGTCGCGGGTTTACAGAATTCTGATGGCAATCGTTACTTTTAGTTTTCCTTCAAGTATCATAATTCCTGATAGCTTGCTTTGTTATGAACTTCACTTCGTTGGAAGATTTCCCGTGTCACAGTTCTTTGCCAGCAGTTCATCTGTTGTCCACATTGCACATGGAGAGATTTGACCAATAACAAATAAACAAATTCAAAGAATGACTGGGGTACTTTTCAGTCGTCAAGCAGTTGTAATTTGTACACGTACAAAATCGGAGTTTCAATTAAGTTTCCTGCTATCGTTTTATCGAAAAGTGCATTTCTGATGAGGCATACATTGACAACGTCAACACATTGTTTACGTTAAATCAACAATATATGAGGTAACTGAATGGTGATCACTATAGACAGGTGCCCTCTCTGTGAAAGATTACTTAAAGTTGATAAGTTATTGAAGTTTTTGTGTCTCGTTTATGTATTCTACTGTGTCAAATTTCAGAATCACATGTTGTTCTTATCAATAATTTATGCATAAATCCACTCAACCGATACAGCAGTAATCTTTACATACCAATACCTTTCACTTTGGAAACCAGTTGAATAACTGGTTAACTAACATACAATCCATATTTATTTCATTCGAACTATGTAGTCAACCTACCATTTACTTATACGTAACCAGTATTCATTTAACTTGAAATATGTAGCACAATCGAGCATCAATCACATTTGTACTATACTTGACATGTATGTAAGGATTAACTATCAAAGCTGAAAAGCATTATCGGTGTTGTTCTGCATTTGTAATTCCTTTTCATAAATCTTTTGTTTCATTAACATTTTCCTTGACAAATTTAATTTCGGGCTGCTAAAGGGAGCAAAGCAACCTCTTGAGGAAACCGTAGGCTGACTGACCTCGGGCGCAAGCCGCAAGCTGAAGGCTTGTAATATATGATATACGTGAATGTCCTATACAATGTCAACTTCTTGTGATACAACAAGCGTATGATATATTTCCAATATCGTCTCTCAATTAACTGTTGGAATCGGAAAGCTTCAAAGCATTACGATACAAACTATTTACAAATCTAATACAATACTCAGATTCATTTTAAATTGATATTTCGGGGTACAATTACGTATTGTTCACTTTTCCACGTAAACTAATGCTTGTGCTCAAACTGCGACATCGAATTTGAGTAATTTACTTTATATTACGTAATTTAATCTAAATTTACCTATTATTTGAGTAATACATCCATTAATGCTCAGTATAATATATTCATATATTAATGAACTAAATGAATTAGATATATTGCACTTCCAATTTTGCAGGTATACCTATATCCAGCATGGAAACATCAATCAATCTGAAAATACTAGCACTTAATGAACCGGACCTTGTGTGATAAAACTTTCAGATTCAACTAAAGAGCGAAAATAATTAAACAATTGTTACACACTGAGAATAGTAAAATGTAAGTCATTGACTTCAAGAAGTCTAAAACTTGAAAAGATCATGGAAATAAACCTTGTCTTGTCTCACTCGAACATTTTACGCTAGAGCTTGACCATTTTATGCTCATTTATAGAGATGTGCGAATACTAGCCGAATTCGAGTCTGAACCCGATCCGATCTGATAGGATTCAGGATGATACTTTATGTCTTTGGGTCGGATCTAATCGTATTTGAAGTGCTACTTTTTGTTCGGATTATTTCGGAGTTCGAAATGTGACTCAGTATTTGTATTTTGTAATAATTAAATTGTTCTAATTTCCTTTCAACACAAAACATAAAGGTTTTCAATGTTGATACAGCTACGTTATATTATGCAATTCTCTGTATCAATTACATAACTGGCTCATTCATTGAGTCATCAATGACGTGACATTAATTACAACTTTATGAAGAAAGTGATTAATTAAAATGTCTTGATTAATCGTAAATCATTTCAATGTATTTTTTGTCTCATGTTTTCTTCCACAACTCATGGTTCGCATATATATGTGACTTAATTAGTATTTGGTTACAGTGATACATTTTCCATACGTGAAACATCATATATTCACGTCTAGGTGAAATTTTTTTTAGAGTGTGGTGGTTTTGTATTTCATCGCGTTATTAGTGACTTGAAGCTTCTATCCCCCGACGTAGAATGTCCATCAGCAAAGATTTATTGGCAATTGTATGATATATCATCAAAGATTTCAAATAGAACAAAATTCCGGCCGTGCATTGAGACTGTTTCAAGCAAGCGTCAATAGATTTATAAAGCCCACTGTTTTAGATTATGTTGGCTAAATGTACACCCATTGGATCTTTACACGATTTATAAGTCTTTAATGCCCTGTGGAACTCGGAATTTTTCGGGTTTCATGCAAAATATTTTGGATTAGTTCTGATTAACTTTTAGTTTCGGATCGGTTCGGATTATATTTATGATTATAGAATAGAATAGAATAGAATATATTTGCCAAATATTAAATGCTGTAAAATCGACAGGCAATAATGTAAAGTATAACTTCCACTTAAATAGTGTCTACAAATGCTTTATGCTTGATTAATAAAATGAATAATAATATATATTGAGATATTTCCATAGTTGAACAAAATTATAATTTTCTACAATAAGACAACCTTTGATAATCTATTGCTAAATTTGATATGTTGTTTAGCTGTCACGACACTATCAGGTAATGAGTGCGAAACATTGACAACACGATGACAAAGGGTAGAACCAATGGTGACATTTATCATTTTAGCTGATTCCAGCATTAGAGAGTGATCTCTCCTCAACGTGTATTATTGCTTCGAATCGGAACGGATCGCTATTACATTCGTACCCGTATCAATTTTCTTAACGGGGATTTCTCCGTTAAAGGCGTAAGTTCTTCTGAAGAGGGGCGATAATTACCAAAATTATTTGAAAATTGCTTGAAATACCAAGCATTTCCTGACAGACAAATCCTTTTCCCCAAAGACGGTGCTGAGAATCCTCTATGGTAAACTGTAGCCCAAGCCCCTTACCTGTGTGAATTATCTGTTTATGACTTTAATATCATAACCATATTTTTATTGTCACCATCGAGTTAGTTTAATTTCATTATGTAAATATTTTCAGGCCGTATGACTAGGGGTACTTCTATGCATCGGCTGTACGGGGAAGTGTCACTGTTGAAGGTTTACGTGAAAATTTACCGATCTGGTTCGAATTTAATCGGATCGGGTCTTCTTACATATCTTCTATTAATTTCCATATATTCAGACTTCAAATTCCTATTTTGATTTTCAATTGCTACTTCATAATAAATTGATATTTATATTCTGTTTCAGTATTATTTATTACTTTATATACTTGAAATCTAGAGCGAAAATGATCTGCAATCATATACATCTGATTTAATGTAGCCGATTATATAGCCTAGATATTGAATCGTATCAGTAAGTTTCTACTTATTAATTTTGTAATAAAAATAAACGATAAAATAGACGTTGGTTGAGCTTTCGACATTGCTTATGTCATCTTCAGAAATATATTGAACGTAAATATTTTGTTTAGAATTAAGCTGCGAGAAAAAGATTGAGAAAAACGAAGTGAAGTTCATAATTTGTTCTCAAATTTATAAGCACCCATATCGGATTCACCTTTCTTCAAATAATGGTTTTCTTATATAATTTGTTAGCCTGTGCGCAGACCCAAAACTTTTTTTGATGATTAGTAGAGTCAGCTTATTATCGACAGAAAGCTTGCGCTGGATTAAATTCGGGGGAGTGGCTGAAACGTGAGAAATCTGCTGTTTGTCTGTTGTTCATCAGTCAATCGCTAGCCAGTTCTCCAAAACTAAAACCAGAACATGATTGGTTGATAAATATAAGTTCTTGACACAGCTCATTTTCAAGTATGCTAACGCAAGCCTTAACGCAAGCCCAATAGCAGAAATTTCAACGTTGTCCTTCTTCCATAAAATCGTCTTTCGTGTGTTTGTTTCAGTTTTTACGAGAGACCTCCGACTTTCTGTAATTATGTTTGTAGTAAATCGAACATAGTGAATTGACAAAAACGATTTCTTATGGGAGGACGGAGATATACTATTTTTTTTGATGAAGCAACTGCCCAACAAAGACTTGAATTCAACATACTGAAATTCATCCGGATTGTGTTTGTGTTCGTCGTAGAAGCAAATTTTTCATGGTTCAAAAGGACTATTATCGAAAGGACTAATCATTTTATTAGATATAGAACGATTTTCTTTCTGGATCTTTTTCGTTTCACCATGGCAATGGATTGTAATAATATTTCTTTACGAAAAACAAAAGGCTAATTTTCATCATCGTTATGATACCGATGTCAATTTTTGTGATTCTTTGTCAAAAACAAATACATTAATTTCTATACTACACAACATTGGACAACTATTAGATCACTTCAAATGGAACAGAAGTAATACGTTGTATTATATAAGTTAGTATTAATCATTTGAACGTGGTTACAAATCAACTCATTTTATTTCTTAAATACAAATTGTCAATTTTGTGCACATATTTTGATTGCGAAATGTTTTGTCAAACCGACTTGCATAGAAACGTTGTTTGTGATGCCGTCTGCAGTTGAACGACACTGAACAGCAGGAGTTTAAATATAATGACGTTCCAGCCACTCCCTCCAACTTCCGACCATCTCAAGCTTTCTGTCGATATTACGCAGACCCTACTAATCATCAAAAATAGATTGGGTCTGTGCGCAGAATAATAATTTGTGGGAACATTGATAAAGCAATCTGTTTTGAGATCAAAGATACATTTGTGTGTGTTGATATAAACAATCTAGCGTAAGAAAAATTTTTAAAATGTCGTCAGCTTTCGAAAAAGTCGAAAAAAATTCAAAATATAAAGAGACTATCCAAGCGTATACTAAGAATTTAGAGTTATTAATTCTGATGTAATCAAAACATTGTACAGGAGTGTTGATGTTACTTATAATTTGATATAAATATATGAACAGTTTGAATTATGAGAGGGCAGGTTTTGATTTTCAAATTTTATTTCCATAATTAAGGAAAGAATTTTAAACGTTGTTATAATTAAGATCTCATTACGTTGTTCAGCAATAAGCACAAGACACAGTATTTTGCTACAGTTTAGAAATATAAAATAGTGTGTCTTGTTCTCATTATTCCTCATCAACATTTAATGAAGTTTATTTAATTTAAAAATTTGAAATTGAATTGAAAGTAAAGCATTAGTATCGAATTTGTGATCTATAATAATTACAATATTTCTAGCGTTCAAAAATGGCTTCCAATTTAAAAAAAAACACAAAAAAAAAACACAATTCAAAAACACTTTAATAGTTAATACAGTTTGGATGAGTTTTTTAAACCTTGTGTTACAAAGAAGAAAAACGATAAAGGTTGCATATAATAATCGATCGTAGCAAATATTATTTATTACAATATACCTTTACCATTTTCCAAATAAGATCCAGATAAAAAAGAAGAATGAGATCCAAATAATAATTACGAGCGGCATAATCTCCAGCAACATTTACATTCATATTTGCTGGTACTCTGAGTTAATACACCAATCAATAGCAATCTTTTATTTGAAACAATATAGACGAAGATAGATTTCATGTAACGAAATAATTCAGACGAAAATAGATTTCATGTAGCGAAATAATTCTGAGGAAGATAGATTTCATGTCCCGATCAAATGCATGGTAAAAATGGATTAATTTTCTATATAAGTAAATCCTTTCCATCATACCTCACAACATTAGTGTTTTATTACTATGATTCATGATATTTATACAGATCTTTGAAATGCTTTAAACATTTTCCATTTTAAAAATCATCGCATTCTGTTCAAGAAATTGTGAAAAAATATGCATAATCTGACAATCGAATGAGTTGTTTAGGTCAAACATCCAATATATTCATAATAGCCTTGCCTTTCAATCTATAATCTGTAAAGTTGTATATATTTTATGCTAAGAAATATTGACAACAAGATGCAACATAACATGGCAATATCGAATTATTATAGCGATTTATTACAGAAATAAATCCAATGTTTAATTGTATACGAAAATAAGTATTAATTATACTATAGGATACATTAGCTTTTTTTGTATTAAAAATAAACGATAAAATAGATGTTGATTGAGCTTTCGACATTGCTTATGCCATCTTCAGAAATATATTTTTTAAAAGAAAAAATCTAAATTTAAATTACATGGGTTTAAAAGTGTTAAGTTATACAATGTGCTAGAAGCAGGATGCGTTAATAACAATAGAATATTATAGACAAAGGCAAGAACAATAGCTTTTCAATATCCTGCTGGAAAAAGCCGAGATTTGATTTAGTCTGACTGAGTGTTGAGGTTTGGCTTGATTCGCCTGTTTGCAAGCATTTCATGAATTAGGCAGTCAAATTTGTCTTTGCATATTTTCAAAATTTTAAA
This sequence comes from Haliclystus octoradiatus, assembly GCA_916610825.1. Taxonomy (NCBI): domain Eukaryota; kingdom Metazoa; phylum Cnidaria; class Staurozoa; order Stauromedusae; family Haliclystidae; genus Haliclystus; species Haliclystus octoradiatus. The sequence goes on from OU744448.1 coordinate 19,958,204, forward strand.
GTTGTTTTCAGAAACAGATTTTCCGTGTTGTTGATTTACATGTGCGTAAACAGCAGACCCTTTTCTCTTGTGTTCGTCAATGCGTTGATGCAAGCTTCGGCAGGTATATCCGACATAATTCACTTCACACGAATCACACTGGAAACTATATACAACACATTGACGAGACAAGAGAGCCGGTTTTGATTCACACACATGTAAATCATTTTGTATTTTCCTACTTGTAAATACTGGTCTAAGATTTTTCCCAATTTTTGAACTCAAATCAGATAACTGACGCTTGATGGAATTTGCAGAAACTTGATCCTTGATGCACAATGTTCATGTCATCAGGATTCTTGCTTGCAATAGGTAAATCAGGCCCACACTCAATCCGACTCTTTTTTGATCTAGAAATATGAAAATTAATAACTGATAAAGGATATTTTAAATTTAAAAATATTTTTCGCAATCTTTCACATTCCACTTGACAATATTCATCCTTTGATGATAAACGGGAGGCATGATTTAACATAGTTTGCACTAAGGCCTTTTTATACTTTTCGTCGATGTGACTCTGGAAGTGTCGAAGTAAGCCACTATCAGTCTTTTTGTGAAACACTTCAGTTTCGATTTTACCGTTTTCGTTTTTAACTAATACACCCAAAAACGGTAATGTTTTATTTTGTTGAATTTCCATTGTAAACCGTAGGTTGGCATGTATGTTGTTCAATTTTTCTAAAAATTGCTCCGCACAATCAATTGTTGGCATTATTGCAAGTAGGTCGTCCACATACCGATAGCATTGTGATGGAAGCGCACTATTGGTTTTCATTGTCTCTTCTATGTTACATAAAAAACAATTAGCCATGAGCGGGCCTAATGGTGAACCCATGGCAACACCTTCTATTTGCTGGTATAGATTTCCTTCAAACGTGAATAGCTGGTTTTAGTTGCAATTTGAAGTAACTCTTTTAAATTAGATTCTGTTAGTGCCATGTCATAAGTATTATTAAACCAATTATTAGCGAAAGCCTTTTCAACTTATTATGAACAAATTATGAACTTCATTTTGTTTTTCTCAATCTTTTTCTCGCAGCTTAATTCTAAACGAAATATTTTCGTTCAGGAGACTTCAATTTGGCTTCTATTTATCTACCCGCTAGATTATCAACCTATGGAATTTTCAAAATCTCTGAATTTGTTAATACAATGATATCAAACAAAGTATCAAGGGAAAAACTTTATTATTGCAAAACGACGCCGGAATATCATAATATTCATACAACAAATATATTACTGAACTTGGTAATCTTGACACAAATGTTTGCATAATTTCCCGACAATGGATAATCTGTATTATTTCGCCAGTGAGAAGTACGTAAGTCATGGGAAGACACAGAAATAATTTATCTACAAGCAGACAATAGTTATAATATAAGAAGATATGTACTGTAATATGTAGATCACAAGTATCTGTTTATTTGGTTATCTGATTCTCAAATATGTGAAAGCATAAGTTGGATCAGAGAGATTCAAAATTCATAAATCCAAAAATGATAATCTTACCCTCTATGATATTTTCGGATAATATTTTCACAAATCCATCTCTATCACTTCTGCCTTGCTCGTGATGAAATCCCAATGCATGCATGAACTCGTGTTGAATCGTGTCTGTGAATAGACACCCACCAACTCCAGGGGATTGTATTTTCAATGAAAGTTCCTGTTTCCCTTTATTTCTTCCAATTCTAGACCAACATCTATGATAGATACATTTATATAACAACTAGATTTCGAGTTGCATGCAAATGCATTGTTATATTGAGTTACGAATCATCTGGCTTAACTGGTTAAAAATAATTGCATAAAGAAATCTATTTAGAAAAGCTGATCGAAGTGGAAATTTAATTGAGAAAATATTCCATTTTATTGTTTGCTGTTGGAAGAAGCAGAAAGTTTCGATGTGAAAAGTGGAACGCACAGGAATTTTTTTACAAATCCGGTACTATTTTAGTTTATCCCAAAGCAGTTGGAAGTAGTAGCCTTATCCCCCCAAAAAATCCAAGAAACACTACTAACCCGAGTGTCATAAAGTTGCAAGGTAACAATTGGTTGGGATTTGTCTAAATTAAATTCTGTTTCACCTAACAACCCCTGTGCAGCACAAAAAAATGTCAACGATTACTCATTATTCATAAAGTGGTTATTCAACGATTATTCAATTGACTTTTGAAAAAGTATAGAATGGGAATCTATTTATTGTTTCTTTACATCTTATTTCGTTAATTACAGTCATGTACTTCCTTACATATTTTAATTTATTTGTTGTTACTGAAGAACAGATGTTACTGATGAAGATGAAGTGGAAGTTAGTATTTGCAATTGTTTTATTTCTTTTGTATATCTTTGTAATTAATTTCCATAATGCGGGTTTGTTTATAAATTTGATAACGTTCTATCACCAGTGACATATGTGCGAAATCTCGGAGCCTTTTTTGATGAACAAATGTCAATGAACGCACACGTTGGAAAGATCTGTAGCAAAGCAAAGTCTCTATTCCATCCGCCAGATTAGAAAGCATCTGTCACGGCAAACATCAGAAATTTTAATCCATGCCTTTGTAACATCTCACTTGGACTACTGCAACTCACTCTTGTACGGGATTCCAAAAAATAAACACAACAGACTATAAAAGATCATCAATGCTTCTGCTCGTGTTCTTTGCATGCTACCAAGACTAGAGCATAGAAATTGTAGAACATTGGACATTTTTAAAGTTAGTTTAAAGACATGTCTTTTTAGAATAGAGTATTTTACTTAACTATGTTAAAAATCGAAAAAAGAAAAAAAAAATGAGATGAAATGAAATGAAATGTAAATAACCATATGTGAATACAGCGCTTTAGAATATTTATAGTTTTAGCGCTTAACAAATTCAATATTATTATTATTATTCCAAACCGTTTTCCAATAATAATTCCTGATTGTAGAATTTCCAATTAAAGATCAGGTGATAACACATCTTATTATTCTTATTATTTTCACTTACTATTTTATGTGTTTTTGTTTGTTTACGTTTGAATTTCATTCTGAGAATTTCTAAGATGAAAATACACAAATCATCTGTCAAGTCACAAAATAAAGGATCGTGTTGTTTTGCATTTGCGAGACAATAGAAATTCATTCAAGTGCTAACTATTTGATTAGCGCTTCAGTCTGGAAAATGAATGTTGTTGAAAAAGGTAACAGTTTTCATTGGTTTTCCTTAACTTAGATGTATTTATTTAAAAAATAAAGCCGGCCAAGTACCCCTCTAGTTAATGATGAAACTATCGATATGTGTTTCAAGTATATGGCATCTAAAACGGAATCGTGAATCCCCGCCTTACATACATACACACATACAAATGGAAGTAGCGTAAATTTAAAAGTAGATGCAAGAAAGTTTCAATAAAGCATTTTTAAATGCATGCCGGTTAAAAAACACAAAAATCATGAAATCACATCCAAACGAAAAAAAACATTTACACATTCTTCCCGCACTCTGATGTGATGAACATTCCAGCTTTGTTTTTGGCTGCCTTGCTAGCATTTTCCAAGTTCATTGTCAGCTTTTTGCCAGTATTTAAAAAGTAATGTAGGCAGTGTCACCCTACCGAAGGCACTCCTACCACTCTTCTATTTCTAGATGAGTGGCTTTTTGTGGCAAATATGTTGGAACCATTATTTGAAGACATGAAGAGGTTCTTGTTTTGGTTTTCGAAATTTGATACAAGATGCTATTGTAGTCCTCTAATCATTCGGATCGTGCCAATATACTCTCTCTCTAAATGATGACGCTTTCTGCCTATCTTGTTTAGACTCCTGGAGATCTTTCCAACGAATCCCTCGATCTCTGCTAAACTATCCTGTTTCTCTTGGTAAATAGACGTTTGACTTGTTCCTGAAATGCAGTCCAGTTTGGTTGTATTTCCAATATTCATACGTCCGCTAGTCTCAACTCTACGTGTAATATTACATCGATGTAAACAGGGTAATTCCGTCGTGACTGTAGCTCTTCTTAATATACGATGACCAATTACTGACTTGAAGTCCATTGTTCACTCCAGTGCTCCATGGTTTGTTGTTATACGAAATTGATGTCTGTAGACCTGCTGATTGAAGTACTGTATTGAGGAAACAAAAGCAATTTCATGTTCGTAAAATTCTCACAGATTCAATGAATGCATGATTGAATATCCAACCACATTTCCCACAATACTTTGTTTAAAACTCCAAGTGTCTGACATAAATATCCAATATGAATGCATGATTCGTTATTGGGTAAGCCAGAATAGGTATTGTTCATAGTCTTCTTTCAGCATAAATTAAGCGTTCGTCACAATTTCTACACCATTTAAGTTACAGGCTTTCTTAGTTACTCATTATAATGGTTTGACTTGAAGAGTATGAGCATAAACCAGGGAGTGGACTCAATAAATTTCAAGGAAGGAATTGATGTATCTCTTACCACTGTGTTCCTTCAAAGGTCTTTCCAGATATCTTAATTACTGATTTTATGTCCATAAAAGGAATTGAATCGAAAACAATTGAAACCTGAACAGAATTACTAAACGGAACACGTTTCTTAAGACTACAACTCAAACCAGCATTTTGCAGAATAACAAAGACATTGTTCAGTCTTTTCAGCTTTACTTTCCTGGTGACTGGCTATGTTTATTTTGATATCATCTGGGTATACCAGTGTTGATAATCGGTTCTCGATATTGTTGTTATTTACTTATTTCTAATTTTTAATCAGGATTTTAAAACTTCAACTATCGTATATGGCTGTTATATTATCTGCTTTTTTATTTTATCTCTTATCGCTTATAAATCTCAAACTAACATGGTCCCCCAGCGTCCTTGTGTATGTGCTGTCACAGTTAGAACTCTGAGAGTTCACAACTATTCAAATATCAGTTTCCTTTTGAGGTTGTCGTGAGCTATCCGGATTTGGGATTCTAAATTACAAGCTATGTTAACAGTATCTTAAAACTGGTTTGTTCGTGTTTGGTTGGGTCTTTCAACTTGTCTTTTTACTGTACAGGTGTGATTACTGGCAATATTATTTTGTGGTGTTGATATATTTGCAAGGCGCAATCCCGCAACCAATATTAACACACAGCTGGATGAAACACCAAGTACATCCAGTACAAACCTTTGCTAAATATTTCACATTCTAATCTCATTTTATAGACTTCGCTGAAAGTCTATTTCGTATTTTGATAACATTTGATCGTAATGTATAATATCGTCAAAGTAGCCTATCAGTAGTGCTCAGTGGAAGAGATTACTGGATTACTGGATTACTCACCTATATATATAAAGATGAGTTACACCATATGTAGGGAAAGAATTGGTCATATGAAACGCGTCTGTGCCAAAGGGTGGTAGAGAACCTGATTTCAAGCTGAATCAGCCTGATTATATTCATATCAATAACAGTACAGTACTACAGCATACAATGCTAACTAAGGAGGCTTTGGAACAGTCAAAACCATTTTTTAGAAATAGAAATACGTCTATCCTCTACGCTCAAAGCAATGCGTTACATTACAGGAACTTGGCTACTATTTTATGAGGCGAAAAAAGCAATGGTGAATTTAAGTGACATGTTGTCGTTGCAGTACTTTGAAATGTCATCAATGTTTCCGTGGCAACATTTAAACAGTACAACGGTCCCTGTAAGTGATGAAAATGATTATCTGCTGTAATAAATAGGGTGATTTCCAAACTTGTACGGCTATATTAAATTGATGACTGCTGATCCCTATCATGCCTAAATGGTATGTGATATTCACATTTACTACCTGTTACGCTAACGTATATGAAGCACTCATTCATAAAAAATCCTTTTAGAGATTTCATAGTAGTGTACTTTATTATTATTAATGCAGATTCTTCTATAAAACTGTTTTCCAAGAATACTCTCCAGATAGGAAATCTACTGTAGAAAGACTTTTTTTTGCCTAAAAGATATTTAATTTCATTCTTCTCTTGCAGTAATATAGTTGATAGTTAATGATGCTGATTTGAATGATTTGATTATTCCCAATTTAAAGAAAAAACAACTGAAATCAAGTCAAACAAGAATAAAAAAATAATTTTGTAGAAAAAAAACATGAAACAATGGAAAAATTATCGCGATAAGTTTAATAAAAACTTTAGAAAGACAACTACTCAACTACTTAACGTCTGAAAACAGCGATTTTTATATTGAAGTACGGTGTTAATCATGATTAAAATTTTAATTCATTTCAAGATATTTCTTTTATGTACGTAAAATCTGAAAATCAAAACATGGCAGCTCATAAACCAAATTGTTCATATTTTAGTATTAAATTTTAAAATATAGAAATACCCTTGTACATGAACTTTATTTTGTTTGCCTAAGGACCTATGGGATTGGTAAATAGAAATATTATAGTATTTTATAATTTGATTTTATTTATCAACAACTTTTGTAATTAGATGTAATTTCAATGATTATTGTATTTTACAATGGTTTCCCAAAAATTTCAATAAAAGTATAGTCTTCCAGATAGGAGCTTAAATCAGTAATTTATATGTGTTGTGAAAGGAAAATTAATAGCAGTAAGAAGGAATGTACAAAAATTCGAAAAAGAATCTGCCTTGTAAAAAGATAAAATGACTATAGTATATATATACTCCATATCCGTAACAAGGAAATGCTTCTCAATATCAGACATCAAACTATAGAGTTATAATTGATTTGACTCCGTCTAATTGTCTAAGAATGATTTCGTAGTAAATTTCAATCCCTGTTTCAATTTCAAAGAAATTATATCTTTATTATTTATACCATGTTTTCAGATTTTAAGATATCTTTCTTTTGGCGAAATGTGTAGCGAATTATTTTGGGAAAACCGTTCCTAAATAAGCATGGTAACATTTTTGTTCTTCATGGTAGGGACAAACCAAACGTTTAATCGTTAGTTCAATTTATTTTTTCTCTTCTAGAATAATACTAGCCACTTACCCAGAACCAGCAATAACAGATACATAGTCCACGCTAGTGTTAGTAGGAGTAGAGCTCAATTCTTCAAAAACGATACAAGTTGAATCACTGATTTCTGCGAGGGCACTGCGCATCAAGTCTTTGTGGGCTGAGAAATGTACAAGGTATAAATTACTATTTTTGTAAATTAATTGACTATGGCTTTGGAAAATGTTGGGTATAGTTATATTTATATTACTAGATTTGGAAAGTGACATAGCAAAGACATCACATTCCACTGTAAAAGAATTTCATTTAAGTGTCAGCATAATATACACTTGTTTCTGGTTATTAGTATTGTATGTATATGTCTTGTCTATATACCATAGAATGTGTCTCTCTTGACCTTCTCATTATTAATATATATATAATAATAAAATTTATGTTTTTCTAATAGCGGATATTATACGCAACTCTATAATCTGTGTAGTAGTATAGTCCCATAGAAAAATCAAACAATCATATGGAGAATTATTATTATTTTCAAGGCGTGTTGGAACCATTAACTGTCGTAATTGGATTAATTGCTTTTACTCAAATCTCTGATTAATCTCATCAATGTATGAAATGTTTACAACCGTGATTGGACAGCGTTTTTATTCAAAAGCTATTACAAATGACGCGACACGAAAACAACATTGCAAGGAAAATTAATTCAACAAGCAACAAGCACCATCACATGTCGATTCACGTAAGGACTAGGAATAAAGGGTTACCACACACTTGCCATATTTGTGTTCATAATTACTAAACGAGAAAATGTTGGGAGACACGATTGAAGCGCTAAAAAGTCACGAGCCCTGAGCGAGTTTTTTTAGCTACCCGAGTGTCTCCCAACTTTTTCGAGTTTAGTAAATATGAATACAAACATTGCAAGTGTGTTGTAACCCTTTTCTAAAATAAAACAAACATCGGAATCTCATTCGAGGGCGAATTCACAATTTAAAATTCAATTTCAATTCATAAACCAAGCAAAGGAAATCCCACAACAAGATGTCGAGTAAAGAAAGACACATAAAAGATTGTTATCTAAATTCAAGGTTTACCTTGAAACAGCGTAGCCTATAATTGTCTTTCATTCTGTGTTTTTATTTTGCATGTTACACGACCAATAACTCATTTACCACGCTTTTCGATAAATAAAAACATCTTGAGCTAAATGTCGTTTTGTAAATCGTAGCCATTATTGAGATATTTATTGGATTGTTATCAAAAAGTTTTAAATTCTGTATTTTATCACAGATCAAAAACTTTTTGAAGCTTGCGGTTTTTCCCGGTTTTCGGAGCCATGTTTTACCCTAGGATTTCATGCACGCTCTTTCGACCAATCAGATCGCAGAAAACCTTCGTGATATTTTAGAATAGACGTTGATCAGTCTGGTATGTTTCGGTCTTTACATACATGTCAGACGCTAACGACGTATAGTTAAGTACATGGGATAATGACTGTCACGAAGTTGGACCTTCCTGTCAAACAGAGGCAGGTTTATATTGTTTAGAAATTTACCTGTCAATCTAGACTCTTCCAAAAGGTCAGATTTATCTGATTTTGTTTTCTGTTATGAAAATGTGTAGCGATCAGAGCTTGGTCAAAATGAATGTGCGGATGTACCGCCGATGTCTGTCAATATTCATGAACAGACAAGGCCGATTAAATGTCGTCAACGCCGATATGCACCTTTTAATCGGGATTATTTACACGAACAAGTTGAAGAGTTGGAAAAGTATGGTCTTGTAAAACTAGATAGGCAATCAGAGTGGGTGTCGCCAGCATTTGTTGTGACGTCTGACAATGGTAAAAGGAGAATGGTTATGGATTTAAGAGCTGTTAATGCTGTTACCAAGCCAACTATATGGCCGATGTCAAATATTGATGTTATTTTACAACAGCTACAAGGCATAAATGTCTTTGCTGGTATTGATTTATTTAAGGGTTATTCAAAGTTCAATTTATCATTTATATTATTGCAATTTTGCAATTTTTGAGAGAGGCTAGTGTAGTGACGCTATCCTCTCTTTGATGTTGCATGTTGTAGCCATCTGACTGATAGTCAGACAGTCTTGTGTTAGCCGTTGTAATTAATAGAGCTGTTTATAATCATGTGACGTCGTCTTTGATTTGTTTTGTACCACAATTGTCTACTCTAGTTATTACATAACTGTACAAACGTACATGTCACCAAAGAAAGTCAAACGAAATTGAATTCATTCTAAATGTGTCTCGATGCGCACAGAGTATATTTCAACTCTTCAAGTCTATTTTTATATAAATTTATCAGGGATGACCACCTTAGAAGTCGCTGAGAGATGTGCGTATGTGCTTTAAAACACGGCTGCAAAAATCTAGGGCAGATGTATCGATGAAGAACACGAACAACATATCTGGCGACGTTACTAAGACATGTTACTAAGTCTTTTTCGTCAAAATTGCTGAGAGTTGTTGACGAAAGATTGTCTATCGCGAAAGATCATTTCCTGATCCCGAGCTAATAAATCACCAGCATGGTGTGTCAAAAGCAGTATAAGTTCCAAGTTAAACTTTTTTGCACTGATTTCACGACGTTTGAAGCTATTGTAAAGTGATTTCCTTTTTTGACATGTAAATTAGGTCTTTCCCAGCTAAATTGGTCAAACAACATGAGATGAACGATCATAGAGCTGAAATACATAACAATACCAACCTTCTGTATATCCAGCGTCGTCAAATTTGTATCTCATGTGTCCTCCTTGCCAAAGAAATGAACTAACGTGTAATGCAGCCCGCTTATTGATGTGATGTGCTGGACTCTCCTTGATATCCCCTTCTATTATAGTATCGTCTTCGATATCTGCAATTGAGATATTGAGAATATAAGAAGCTTCTCAAATATTTATAAAACTCTTAACTTGTAAGTTCAAAATATTCTAGAACATAATCTATATCTCAAAACAACGAAATTACAATTTCTGAAAGTGTGATACATTTCAGATAATATCGAGAGAAAGGTGAATAGACGGAATCAGCAAAGTAGCCTCATGCCCTATTTCCTGTAATATACCAGAACTGTTATATTTTTCAAGTTATGAATATGAAATATTGTATGTGGGAAAAGTATATGTATAATTTACGTCAGAGCCCTATGAAATTCCTGTAACCTTTCTATTATGATGTTGTATATGTGTAATTTGAATAATAAGTTAGATCCAGTTTCGCTTTCCTGTATTTATAGTAAAGCCAACTATGTACTAAAAGGAGAGGAAATCACTCCGTGGTTAATCAAATATACCTCCGTAGGCAGAATTTTCCGTAATTAGATAGGGAACGTGAGCAAGGGGCTCCATATCTCCTAGGCATACCTTTGCATCTGGAAAGTGTAGATATGCATGGGAGTGCAAACGATGGGAGTGTAACTTATTCTACGGTAATATAGGAAAACAGTTGTTATACCTTTGTTTACTTCAAGAATTCCGTCAAAAGCACTTCCATGATGGTAAAGTGATTTCCTAAGACGTCCTGGAATGGATCAAAATTATCAATTATATGATACTAGTGATAATTTACATGCACTACAGGGAAGATCCTTTTAAGGAGGTTTGGGACAATAGAGCCAAAAATATCAGAACTTCATTAATCTGGAATAAAAAAGGGATTCCCTAGATTGATTTCGATACATAGGGGGTACGAAGTCACCCCGTTTTTACGTCAATAATAAAAGATTAATTTTCCAGAGGAAGGACAATAATTATATTAATTATCAAATATTTCAATGTAGCAACACAAATAGGCATATACAGTTTTGGTGTTTATTTTATTCATAAACCAGCACTCGATAAAACTTCACGTGATACCAAGGTGCACTGTGATTGGCCACACAATATTTTTGGTTCATGGCACAATTTTCGACCTGCAGCTTTAATAGGCCCTCACTGGAGCGCCGTGCGGAACTGAATGCCGTGATGGAATGAGACAGTTGCCATTTAGATGGAGGTGCTGACGCATTGCTCAGAAAAAAGTAGTGTCACTCTTGTAAAATAGTAGTGTCACTCTGGCAGTTTGAATGGCATGTGAGAATGTTTGATTAGACAGTTTTCTAATTTGATATTATATATACTACTATACAGTCTATTGTATCATTATTAAACAGTGTAAAAGTAAGCAGAGGACAAATACAAGACAATGAACTGAGCCTTGATGCACACCACTGATAACTGACTTAGGGATGTTAAATACGAAATCGATACATAAGAATTATGTTTGTTGATCTAAAAAATGGTCAATCCAAGTAATATATATATATATATCTGCCATAGGCTTGCAATTTAGATTAGATTAGATTAGATTTCTTTCACACAGATTATGAAAATCCTTACTAAAATCCAAATACACGCTATTTATAAGTAATCGGCTACTAATTGCTTGAGACCATCTATGTAAGGTTGATAATACTGAGTAATGATCTTTAGTTATTAAGCTCTTAAGAAAACTTTTTCACATATCACGACCGCCAGGACTTTGCACGTTACGCATGTTAATGATATAGGTGGGTAATTTTATATATAGTGATGATTCACCTTTTTATATGAATTAGGTAAGATATTTTCCAAACTTAAATTGATAGGCAATTGTGGTATAAAGCCTCTCAGTGTCTTGTATAGAACAATTGATTGATAGGAGACGCTAAAGTAGGCGATTGGTAGTCTGTTTGGCGTTCAGATTTGAAAAATGTTTTACAGTTTCTGAAATCTCTGGTAGCATAATGTGACTTTGACTTTGCATCCTGTCAGTTTTCCTGTTAGGAAGATCCAAAACATATCGCCTTTTAGAATATGTGTATAACTGGGTGCAGTCAGGGATGCACTAGCAGTACCATGTTTGAGGAATGATTAATATGACTTACCACGACGATACTGGTTTGATGGCTGTTCTAAGTTGATTGCCTGTGGATTGTCTGAAATTGAAAGTTCAAAGCGGATTGATATTCATGATATGTATCAGCTCACAAAATATACATAATAATGTAGATGGATAGAAGCTATATTAGTAAGATATGAAGTAGCATTTGAAGAAAAACAAATTTCTGTATAAAAAAGAATTCAATACCCCTTCCTCCGTCCTATGCGAACAATATTTCATCAAATAGATGTTGTTGTTATTATCTTACGATATTTAATTAGTATTCTTTTATAGCTCACTTTTATTGCTAAATAAACAAGTGGAAACTTATTGACATTAATTAATTAATCTTAACATATAAAAGAGAGTCGCTTCAAACGTGTGTACGCAATTAACTCTCCCAATTCTCTCAACATGTTCGAAAGTAGTTTCATTCGAATTACCGTGTTATGATCTGTGTTTTTATTTGGCTTGCTATTCCATTTTTGTTTGGTAGTCTTTGTATCGAAACAAAGTTTATCTTTTCATTTGCGGCCTTTGCGGTTTACGTCATCGCTGCTATTGTCTGCGAAGGATCTCCCCGTGGATCTCCCCTGATCAGTCATGACCGCACTAAGAAATCGCACGTGCTCTTTCCAATCGCACGTCATTTTATTTGAAGCTGCAAAGTCACGCCTTTCTTGGCAATTTGTAGGCGAGAACGTGGTGAAGCTTTTGGATGATTCGAATGCAATGTTTATTGGGGTTTTATTTCATTGTGTAGGGTTTAATTCACCAACCTGAATAGAGCATAACAAATTGAAACGAGGATTGATTTAATTCATAGATTTAAACTCTAAAGTGGAGATGTCATTTGAAAGTTTTTCAAGAAATTAAAAGGTTGAACCAAAAAAATGAATTACAAATATTTTCACACTATGATGTGATTCATATTGAAATACTATCTTGCATTTTATCAACAATCTCCACTCTGCTACCTGTCACAATATTTGTTTTTGAATAAAGACGATTATAGTAAATCAACTCTGTTCTGCTAAACCTTTTGTTATGTTATGTTCTGTTACATGTTAAGATGTATTGAAATAGAGCTTTTTTCACAGGGTACCAATGAATCCCTCCGGTAGACTAGCAGGGTCGATCATGAAGTTCTGCTGTCTCGTTTGTCAGCGTCATCTTGTAATTCCCATTATTCTACTATTTGCATTACTACTATTATCGGTTTGCTACATTTGTGGTTGGCACGTCGAATCGAATTTCGAATGTCGAATCGGCGGTAGGCGGTAAAGAACAGTTAGCACGAAGGGGAGTACGATGGACTACTGGTCTCCTCATATATCTCAAATAAATAGAAGGGCGAAATCAATAAAAAGTAACACACACAAGTTACAATTTAAGTAGTGAAAAATTCACACAGAATTGAATGTCAGACAGATAGCCTGTGATTGGAATCGCAAATTGTAAAAAGTTGCACGGCGGCAGGAGACTAGCAGTCAGTAGCATAGTAGCAACGATGTTAGACGTTACTGGAAAGCCCAGTACATTGAAGTGGTAAAACATGTAAACTGACGTTTAAAGGTTGAAAATGTAGGATTTAGGAGTGAGCAATTCATGTAGTTGCGCATACATAATTAAAAGCAGCTGTATTCATTGCATCATGTAAAATTTGATACATATTACATAATACCTCGCGTGCACGTGAATGGGAAGCGTCATTGCCATGCAATATCAATCTTATAATAAATAGAAGTACACTAAAGTCAATTTTAGCCATCAAATCATACCAATGGTAACAATAAATCAATGTACAACTTCATGGTCAAGCAATTAAATGTGTAAGATAACGAAACCGTAAAATAAGTCACATATAATAACATCAGACGTACTTTAGTTTGCATATTACGATAAATAATATGCAAATATAAATTTAAATACAATTTAAAGTCCAAGGCAACCAGCCACAATAATAAACAGTAAAGCCTTTTGTAGGAATGGTAACAATGGTGAGATAGATAATTTGCAGAGGGTGTGGTTTGATAGTTCAGCAGCCAGCAGTACAATACTTTGGTGTAAATCACGGTAAATAAATCATCCCCTTGAATACTGGCATGTTGCAAAAGCAAAACCTTGAATGTTGATTGCCTGCAAAAAAATGAAAATAAATTTGATTTGAAGACAGCCAAACAATTGAAAGTAAATGAGAATCATGTAGAATTAAATGAACAAATACAAGTAATTAGAAACAGGTGTAGTATCTGTATTAATTGGAATAATAGGTTATTAACCCCATTGCAAGAATTTTCTAACGAACAAGTCAATAATTATCGCAATTTCATATCCAGAGGTCGTGCATTACATTCATACATTTAGGTCTAAAATTGAAGTAAAATATTGGCGATGCAAAATTGAAAATCACAACTAAATCATTGGAGCGAAACACACAAGGCTATGGCAGGCACATTCTGAAGAACACGTAGAGGCAGTAGCTCCTAAATAACATTGAAAAAGTGGCAGTCGAAGCCCGACTAGCCCAAACCAAACACGTGCGCGGGTGGCCAGTGGGCACTAAGCACTTGGGATCACGTGCACGCTTATTGTTATAACACAATGTTCATTGTTGGCATGGATTTTATTACAAGTTAGGTTTGCGTATAACAATTGTTTCAAATCGAGACGGTTGAATTACGCTAAGCATAAATTCAACTTGTGCTCGCAGTGGTCGCCGGTCAATTTTGCCCCTTCAAGGCAAAAGTTCACAAAGGTTTGGCTAAAATGACACGTCAATAAGCAGAAAGAGATCGGCCAAAAAATTTACAGCCTTACAGTTCGAAACAATAACGAAGGAATTATCAAAACATATTCAAAAGCAAAACGATTAGAATCATTGAACAAACGTAGTGACTCTTACCTTGAAGGTGAAGGTGATCCAAAATGATCGTTTTAATGAACTCAACCATTTTATGTATACAGACAAGCAGCGAGATAATTACAGCCACAATAATAACATAAATGGCAAAGTCTTTTAATTTACATTATTGAATTAATCATTCACAATATGTCCTTTGATAAGGTAGCATACCAGTAACATATTTGTTGTTTAAATCATGTTTGATTTAATAGAACAGCAGTTTTGTTTAAGCAGTGGATAAAAATGATTAGCTTCTTCAGTTTGTGTCAACGAAATCACCAAGGCATAAACAAATGTTTAATGCATTGTTTGAGACAACAGGAGATCGTTTGCCAAAACGTCGAAGAAGAGCTTCCGTTGATCAAAGGCCAACCAGTGTGCCATAAAACACATTTCGAAGGAAAGAAAATTAAAATAAAATACTTGCAGTGGTCAGAACGAAACAGAAAACATTAGGCACCTACTCCGAAGACCGAACAGGAGGACGGCAAAAAACTATTGGCGAAAAGTCCGCCGGTTCTGGTACAATAAAGGCTGCAAATGTGGTTTTTCCCTTAAATGTGTGCCAGCTTGGGGTAATCGTGGGTTGTAGTCGAAAGGCCCTACGGGCCATCCGTCCCGAAGAAAATGCCCCTTCGGAGAATTTTTTAAATAATGCCAAGATAAGATTAATTACCCGCGTGGTGTAGTTTGAGAAGACCATGACTCCTGATGTATTGTTATACAACACCAATTTATGGCCGATATGAAAAAGCTCTTGAAAAATCACTTGAAAAAAACCCGATTCACGATTGTTGGATTTGTATCACGTGTTTAGCATTTATGTCAAGACAACCCACGAGATTTATGATTACGTGGCCCCCTTTACGATATGGATTTCTTGTTTGTTGTTAGTGAACTCGTGGGTCTAAATTCATATAACCCACTCTCAAGAGTGATTCAATCCCTCAATATTCAATTAACACATCTCTTAAACACATCGCAATAAGTATTTACCAAACTGAAACCTTAATAAATAGCCCAACAAATACTCAAGTAGGGAGAACACACCAAAGTATCTGAGATCAACAGAGCTAGAGCTTATGAACTTTAAGAGTACAAAAACTAAACATAGTTGAAAATTATGCCTTTATTCTTCGATTTTCGAATTTTCTTACAACAAACAATAACAAATAATTTTTATTCATTTTTGAATCTCTGGTGGCAAAGGTGACTTAGGATGTTTGCCTTCAAAATGCTGTTTGTATGTTTCATGATCAGGCTTTTGGGACTTGCAGACTTTACAAGAAAAGATAGGTGCTGCGTGTGGTGATTTCTAATTATCTTATTCTTTTTGCTTTTGCAGTCTTTTCTGTATTCTTCTGCTGCTATTGAATCTTTCGCTGACCGCGAGCCATGTTTACTTTAAGCTGTATTCTAAGATACTATGGATAAAGTGAGATTGTCAGTATTCAACCACTGTAATAAATTAGCTTTCTTAGAATCTTAGCAGTGTAAACCCTCAATGATTTCATTGATTGAAGGATTTTATAAAACATGGGCACTTTGGTCCTTTAATCCATATTGGCGAAGCTCGTTCACGGGATCCATATCTCACGCGCAGCTTGACACCATCAGTAATCTATACAATCCATTTATGGTTCTGATACATTTGTATGACGTTTCGTAAACCAGATTCCGGTAGATTTTGGAAATATTATAAAATATTATAATGCATATATTTGATTACTTAAAGCGTATATCCCGGATAGTGGGAGACTGCTTGTTTGGACGGAGAAAATTTGATATACATGATGTTCTTGTGTTCTTGCTTTGCGCAATCATTACCACCACCAAAAATGCAGTCAAAGTGACGATTTTGTGTCACCAGCAACCCGTTTATTTTCCATAAGAGGGTTTAGACAGGATAGAACACTTGGCATTTCATGTTTTGTTTTGTGTCTCTAATTCAAAAACGGCTGAAGAAAATGACAATCTGCTTCACAACGACAATCAGGATGATAATTTCAAAGTTTTTTTCAATATGTAGATATATCTTGAAAGATTTCATGCCCAACAAAAGAGATAAAAGCATCAAAAGCTGAAAAAATGCAAAATTAAACTTTTTTTAAGCTGCTACATCTCTCTACGGATTAGCTTTTATAGGATTATTGCTGTGGGTAGTCTCTATAGGCGCTTTCTCTGTAATCGTCGATGGGAATTAAAAGTAACTTTGTCCAGTAAAAATTGTAAAGACATGCCAACCGCAAAAACACGATCGGTATTAGTTCATAGTCAACAACGGTCATTTCTGACCCCATGCGCTAGTTCTTTTTGGAAATTCGGACACGTGTTTAATTCGTTAGGGAGTTAGGGTTAGAGCTAGGGTCAATACCACGTGATTCAACCTGGTCGTGTTTATTTACTGGTGTGTCATCCAAAATACTGCAGTGATGGCGGGAATGATAGATTACTTCTAAGAATTAGTTATTGTAATTTACTAATTTAACTTTTTGTTTCTCAACAAACTGTAAGGTTGGAAATTGTTGGTGTCTCATGCGTTTTCAAACATGAAACAATAAAGATTGGCCCCGATGGGACCGATTGGTGTCCCATGCGTTTTCAAACATGAAACAGTAAAGATTGGCCCCGATGGGACCGATTGGTGTCCCATGCGTTTTCAAACATGAAACAGTAAAGATTGGCCCCGATGGGACCAATGTTGACTATGAAGTAATGCCGACCCAAAAAGACTTGAAAGAGAAAGGAACATGTGCGAATAGAAAATTAAACTTAAACTAAAGAAGTAATTTCCCAATATCCGGGATATCACTAGTTGAAACCTTATAGTCTTTTCAGGCTGTGTTCATACATCCAACAGCACTCGGTGAATTGTATAACATCGACTGAGTTCCTAACGACCAAACACATTTTATTTTTCAAAACATATTGTTTCTATTCGCTTTTCATGTTCATGTATCAAAGCACGATTTTTCCTTAGCTGAGTTGCATGTTAACCTTTATTTGAATAAATGTCAAGTTCACTTTTTTCTTTTGAAATGAATGTGGAAAAAAGCTGTTTATTGAAGTTTTCAATGGAACTAAAGGAAAAAAAGGAAAAGGAACCTTCTTGGTGCGGTAAACATATATCGTACTAGCAGTAATTAGTTTCTTTTTGATTCAAAATAAAGCACAACAACAACAACAGTTATTACGTAGTCTCGCGAAACTGAATTCCCAGGTTCGCGTTATAATAAAGAGCCAATAAACTATTATTAAACTGTTATCAAAATTCATAATAACGAACTGAATTAACTGGTAATTGCTGAATTCTCTCGTCATCGCTGAATATTATCTAAATCGATCTGTAGCAATATTGACCATTGTAATTTATTACTTCGACTCCATCATGATAATTGGATATGCCACACCTTTTTTTGATATAAGAATACAGAATGTCACTTTAAATAGGCTGTCGCTCTCTCTCGCTCTATCCCTGTATACAATGCATGAAAAATTCTCCAGTCACCGGGAAAATCATACTTTAATCGCGTAAAGCGACATTGAAATCTCTACGTCGGGGTATTTCATAGCTATCTGAGTTCTGCTGCTAAACTCATTATTTTGAATTATAGTTTTGGCACTGCTGTATTGTACGTACAGTAGAAACTGTTTATAACGTCACTTTTCATAACGGATAGACCAAATCGGCTAATTCTTCAATTTCCTGATCACGTGACCCAGATGCGGGACTCAGTTTGCGCTTTTTCAAGCAAACGTCCTTTCGCGCCTTGTTGTTGTACGAGAAGGTCGTGCTTATTTGATCTCACAATGCACATTTTAAATTACCTATTTAATTGAAATGTCCAATATTTAGTATTTGGAGGGATATTATCCGATGTATGGAAAAGATTTTCTGTCGATTTTGGAGTGATGAAGCTTTATTTAAAGAGAAGCTGCACCAACTTTGATCGCTGTGGATGACCGTAAAATTGGAACCGAAATGTTTATGGATTTTGAAACATGGTTTGAAAGCATTTGATAAACTACAATGAAAACAAAACAAGCTAAGCTAAACTCGAGATGAATATGCAGCATGAATTGGAAAGATTTTAACATTGTTTTGTTATCGTGAAAAATTACGTACATCATATACATGGACTATGAAATTTGGAATGAAAAAATGTCATGATTTGCGATGTTTTGAAGCATTGAAACCAAATTAATCTTTGCTTATTTAAATAAAATATCATGCCTTTATGACATTTATGGTATTTATGATATGTAGAAGTCGTATATGTAGGCTACATATGTTAGCAGAAAAGTTATATTTTACGAAGAACTAACAGCGAGTTTGATGGACTTTGATGGAAATTTCACGAAACTCTGATTTGATCGAGTCATAAAATGACTTGTGTGGTTGTGTTGCTTATTTATTTTACCTTTCCTATAAATATGACTGTTGTATGTTTATATTGTTCATTTGAAAAGCTAGGAATTTATTTGTTTCAATGTTACGTTATAATTTACAGTTATAAATTGATGTTGTTTTAGTTTTTTATTTACTGCGCGGCACATCTCAATGTTTGAAAACGCATGGAGTTCTGTGTTCTACGTCATCAGCAATGTTTACGATCAACTCTATAATTCTACTATACATGCCGTATTGATCGTAAAATAATGAAATTTTTGGTTCATTACATTAAATATGCTGGATACCATCATATAGTATCGTTTTTGAATTGAAATTGTAGCGAGACACATTAATTAAATCAAGAAATGCTACTTTTTGATGGAATAATTGACGATGATGGAGTACCGATATATAAATTTCAAGGTCCTAGGCGTTTTTATTGAGTCTTGAACAACTTGAATCCATCTTGAAATTCCAACAAATCATTTAAATACTAAATTTAAGAGCATATTACGAAGAGGAATATGCGAGAAAAATAGTTGCATTTAGACCATTGCGTTCTGTTGTTGAAAAACCCAAATACCGCATTCAAGTCACGTGACGCGTTAGCCGATTTGGTCTATTAATGTCTATAGCGTACAAATTTATTGTTCCCAGTGTATTTTGGGAGATTTTTTCTTAATAATTATTGGTTATAGCGTCACAGTTTATTACAGATTATCTCTCATAGAGTCACACATTTTCCTTCCCTTGAAGCAGCAACATTGTTTATAAAATCCCTTATACAACAAACCTTTGAAATTAGTAAAATGTTTATTCTGAAAATTTCCCAAACATATTATTAAATTACGTATTATATTATATAACTTTTCGAAAAGATAAAATTTTCACTCAAAAGTTCTTTTAACAAAGAAACGACTATATCAAATATCCTCGGTGGTTCATCTCTAAAATAGTTTACATCGACATTGTAGTGGAATCACATACATTTGGAAATAAATATCAGCATTTAAATTGGAAATAGCAAAAAACAAAGCACACTTTTATTCATTCTGCCTGCGTCGTATGATTTTCACGCATCATATATAAATAAAATACACAGTTTTAAATAGCTGCATGTGATATATGAATAAACTCCATAATTATATTGCATCCTCTGCTATGTGAGATTGGAAATGATCATATTCAACAAAGATAGACAATACAAATGAAATTAAAAGCATAAAAATTACTTACTAGCGTCTTCTGCAATGTTGGAAGCTATTGGTACAGCGATAACAGTGCCTTCACATACGATAATTAAGCCTAAAATCATAACTCCTATGTCTTCTGGCATCATAATCAAATTAATCTTTCACTTGGATGTCTTCGGGCTAGAAAAGAGCTATTACCTTTTCATAGCGTTAGAGATACAGGAATCCGATTGACATTCTAAAATTATTTCTTAGAACTCTTTATATAAGTCGCACTGAGAATAAAGAATTCTTTTGGTTATTGTACCTTATTTTAGAGATTAATATATCACTGTTCTCTACTATGGATAAAGGTTGGTGAATTGTCAAATCTTCAGTAGATTCAATGTATAGTGTAACTTGTATTGTATCAGTTTACATTGTATCAATCGTTTAGGATAATGATAGGTTTCGTTGGCGAAAACAAGCTGTACGTGGGAGTAAAACGGAATGAAAATTATCACAATCCTGAGGGGTGATAAGAAATGTGTCGCGCCTTCTGCAGCATCGAAGCAACTAAAGTCAAGATCTATAAATTTAAGGGAAAATAAAATAATAATCACTTTGTAGTATTGTGTCACGATCATATACAATCGAAGAAAATAGGCACTTTCTCATTCATTAGCCGTAGCAAGTATCTTTTGACCAAGTTACGGTATATAATTATATGTAAATTATGTTATAGAGATGTTATAGAAAGAAAATTGTGTATCTCTTATTCAAACTTTTAATTGGAACGTGTATTATAAATTAACATATTTTCCAAATCCGAAATTATGATTAAAAATTACACCAAAAGTCAAATCTCTGTCAAAATTTGAATAAACCCTATTATTGTAATTATTACCATGAAATTTCCACGATCTAAATAGGGTCGTTGATCTGTCTCGGACCATTTTATTACTTGCAGCTTTAGCTAGACCGCACTTTATTGTTTGATCAATGACGTCATATCCATCTTACATCACTTGACTTTCGCCATCACGTGGTACTAAGTTTGTGGTAAGTAAGAATTACACGGACTCATGACTTTGGATACACTCTGACAAAATCACGAAATATTCATGAGAAATTTTTTTTTGGTTGAAACATCTTGCTGCTGGAATAGTTAAAATAAATAAAAAATCATCATCTATGATGATGATGATTTATCTTATTTCAAAAACCATATCTTGCATTCAACTGTCATAGTCTAGAAACAATGAAGTGCCTACTACTGGCACGTTTGATAGAGTGGAGAGTTGAAAATTTAATCTATAATTAGTGATAATTGTTAGTAAAATTTGCTAGAAAAATAATTACATTTGTTTCAAAGTTCATGCTAAAATATATTTATCTTCAGATACAAAAATGTGATGTTTACAGGCTAAAGCCGCGTTGGAATAATTTATATCACTCCACTTACAATCATTCAAAATAAGTAATCTTCAGCTATCTTTATAAAATATGTGCTTGATAGCAATTAGCGAGAGCAGGTTTATTTTCAGTAGTAATAACGTATATCGTACTAGCAGTAATTGCTTTCATTTTGATTCAAAATAAAGCACAACAACAACAGTTATTACGTAGTCTCGTGAAACTGAATTCCCAGGTTCGCGTTATAATGAAGAGCCAATAAACTATTATTAAACTGTTATCAAAATTCATAATAACGAACTGAATTAACTGGTAATCGCTGAATTCTCTCGTCATCGCTGAATATTATCTAAATCGATCTGTAGCAATATTGACCATTGTAATTTACTACTTCGACTCCATCATGATAATAGGATATGCCACACCTTTTTTTGATATAAGAATACAGAATGTCACTTTAAATAGGTTGTCGCTCTCTCTCGCTCTATCCCTGTATACAATGCATGAAAAATTCTCCAGTCACCGGGAAAATCATACTTCAATCGCGTAAAGCGACATTGAAATCTCTACGTCGGGGTATTTCATAGCTATCTGAGTTCTGCTACTAAACTCATTATTTTGATTTATAGTTTTGGCACTGCTGTATTGTACGTACAGTAGAAACTGTTTATAACGTCACTTTTCATAACGGATTATTGTCTATAGCGTACAAATTTATTGTTCCCAGTGTATTTTAGTAGGTTTTCTCTTAATAATTATTAGTTATAGCGTCACAGTTTATTACGGATTATCTCTCATAGAGTCACAAATTTTGCTTCCCTCAACATTGTTCATAATATCCCTTATACAACAAACCTTTGAAATTAGTAAAGTGTTATTCTGAAAATTTCCCAAACATATTATTAAAATACATATTATATTATATAACTTTTCGAAGAGATAAAATTTTAACTCAAAAGTTCTTTTAACAAAGAAACGACTATATCAAATATCCTCGGTGGTTCATCTCTAAAATAGTTTACATCGACATTGTAGTGGAATCACATACATATGTAAATAAATATCAGCATTTAAAAAGGAAATAGCAATGAACAAAGCACACTTTTATTCATTCTGCCTGCGTCGTATGATTTTCACGCATCATATATAAATAAAATACACAGTTTTAAAAAGCTGCATGTGATATATGAATAAACTCCATAATTATATTGCATCCTATGCTATGTGAGATTGGAAATGATCATATTCAACAAAGATAGACAATACAAATGAAATTAAAAGCATAAAAATTACTTACTAGCGTCTTCTGCAATGTTGGAAGCTATTGGTACAGCGATAACAGTGCCTGCACATACGATAATTAAGCCTAAAATCATAACTCCTAAGTGTTCCGGCATCATAATCAAATTAATTTTTCACTTGGATGTCTTCGGGCTAGAAAAGAGCTATTACCTTTTCATAGCGTTAGAGAAACAGGAATCCGTTTGACATTCTAAAATCATTTCTTAGAACTCTTTATATAAGTCGCACTGAGAATAAAGAATTCTTTTGGTTATTGTACCTTATTTTAGAGATTAATATATCACTGTTCTCTACTATGGATAAAGGTTGGTGAATTGTCAAATCTTCAGTAGATTCAATGTATAGTGTAACTTGTATTGTATCAGTTTACATTGTATCAATCGCTTAGGATAATGATAGGTTTCGTTGGCGAAAACAAGCTGTACGTGGGAGTAAAACGGAATGAAAATTATCACAATCCTGAGGGGTGATAAGAAATGTGTCGCGCCTTCTGCAGCATCGAAGCAACTAAAGTCAAGATCTATAAATTTAAGGGAAAATACAATAATAATCACTTTGTATTATTGTGTCACGATCATATACAATCGAAGAAAATAGGCACTTTCTCACTCATTAGCCGTAGCAAGTATCTTTTGACCAAGTTACGGTATATAATTATATG
The DNA here is from genome assembly GCA_916610825.1 of Haliclystus octoradiatus. Lineage (NCBI taxonomy): Eukaryota > Metazoa > Cnidaria > Staurozoa > Stauromedusae > Haliclystidae > Haliclystus > Haliclystus octoradiatus. The sequence continues at coordinate 19,981,969 of OU744448.1, forward strand.
TAAATTATGTTATAGAGATGTTATAGAAAGAAAATTCAAACTTTTAATTGGAACGTGTATTATAAATTAACATATTTTCCAAATCCGAAATTATGATTAAAAATTACACCAAAAGTCAAATCTCTGTCAAAATTTGAATAAACCTTATTATTGTAATTATTACCATGAAATTTCCACGATCTAAATAGGGTCGTTGATCTGTCTCGGACCATTTTATTACTTGCAGCTTTAGCTAGACCGCACTGTATTGTTTGATCAATGACGTCATATCCATCTTACATCACTTGACTTTCGCCATCACGTGGTACTAAGTTTGTGGTAAGTAAGAATTACACGGACTCATGACTTTGGATACACTCTGACAAAATCACGAAATATTCATGAGAATTTTTTTTTTGGTTGAAACATCTTGCTGCTGGAATAGTTAAAATAAATAAAAAATCATCATCTATGATGATGATGATTTATCTTATTTCAAAAACCATATCTTGCATTCAACTGTCATAGTCTAGAAACAATGAAGTGCCTACTACTGGCACGTTTGATAGAGTGGAGAGTTGAAAATTTAATCTATAATTAGTGACAATTGTTAGTAAAATTTGCTAGAAAAATAATTACATTTGTTTCAAAGTTCATGCTAAAATATATTTATCTTCAGATACAAAAATGTGATGTTTACAGGCTAAAGCCGCGTTGAAATAATTGATATCACTCCACTTACAATCATTCAAAATAAGTAATCTTCAGCTATCTTTATAAAATATGTGCTTGATAGCAATTAGCGAGAGCAGGTTTATTTTCAGTAGTAATAACATATATCGTACTAGCAGTAATTGCTTTCATTTTGATTCAAAATAAAGCACAACAACAACAACAACAGTTAATACTTGGCCTCGTGAAACTGAATTCCCAGGTTCGCGTTATAATGAAGAGCCAATAAACTATTATTAAACTGTTATCAAAATTCATAATAACGAACTGAATTAACTGGTAATCGCTGAATTCTCTCGTCATCGCTGAATATTATCTAAATCGATCTGTAGCAATATTGACCATTGTAATTTATTACTTCGACTCCATCATGATAATTGGATATGCCACACCTTTTTTGATATAAGAATACAGAATGTCACTTTAAATAGGCTGTCGCTCTCTCTCTCGCTCTATCCCTGTATACAATGCATGAAAAATTCTCCAGTCACCGGGAAAATCATACTTCAATCGCGTAAAGCGACATTGAAATCTCTACGTCGGGGTATTTCATAGCTATCTGAATTCTGCTACTAAACTCATTATTTTGATTTATAGTTTTGGCACTGCTGTATTGTACGTACAGTAGAAACTGTTTATAACGTCACTTTTCATAACGGATTATTGTCTATAGCGTACAAATTTATTGTTCCCAGTGTATTTTAGTAGGTTTTCTCTTAATAATTATTAGTTATAGCGTCACAGTTTATTACGGATCTCTCATAGAGTCACAAATTTTGCTTCCCTCGAAGCAGCAACATTGTTCATAATATCCCTTATACAACAAACCTTTGAAATTAGTAAAGTGTTATTCTGAAAATTTCCCAAACATATTATTAAAATACAAATTATATTATATAACTTTTCGAAGAGATAGAATTTTAACTCAAAAGTTCTTTTAACAAAGAAACGACTATATCAAATATCCTCGGTGGTTCATCTCTAAAATAGTTTACATCGACATTGTAGTGGAATCACATACATATGTAAATAAATATCAGCATTTAAAATGGAAATAGCAATAAACAAAGCACACTTTTATTCATTCTGCCTGCGTCGTATGATTTTCACGCATCATATATAAATAAAATACACAGTTTTAAATAGCTGCATGTGATATATGAATAAACTCCATAATTATATTGCATCCTCTGCTATGTGAGATTGGAAATGATCATATTCAACAAAGATAGACAATACAAATGAAATAAAAAGAATAAAAATTACTTACTAGCGTCTTCTGCAATGTTGGAAGCTATTGGTACAGCGATAACAGTGCCTGCACATACGATAATTAAGCCTAAAATCATAACTCCTAAGTGTTCTGGCATATCATAATCAAATTAATCTTTCACTTGGATGTCTTCGGGCTAGAAAAGAGCTATTACCTTTTCATAGCGTTAGAGAAACAGGAATCCGATTGACATTTTAAAATCGTTTCATAGAACTCTTTATATAAGTCGCACTGAGAATAAAGAATTCTTTTGGTTATTGTACCTTATTTTAGAGATTAATATATCACTGTTCTCTACTATGGATAAAGGTTGGTGAATTGTCAAATCTTCAGTAGATTCAATGTATAGTGTAACTTGTATTGTATCAGTTTACATTGTATCAATCGTTTAGGATAATGATAGGTTTCGTTGGCGAAAACAAGCTGTACGTGGGAGTAAAACGGAATGAAAATTATCACAATCCTGAGGGGTGATAAGAAATGTGTCGCGCCTTCTGCAGCATCGAAGCAACTAAAGTCAAGATCTATAAATTTAAGGGAAAATACAATAATAATCATTTTGTATTATTGTGTCACGATCATATACAATCGAAGAAAATAGGCACTTTCTCACTCATTAGCCGTAGCAAGTATCTTTTGACCAAGTTACGGTATATAATTATATGTAAATTATGTTATAGAGATGTTATAGAAAGAAAATTGTGTATCTCTTATTCAAACTTTTAATTGGAACGTGTATTATAAATTAACATATTTTCCAAATCCGAAATTATGATTAAAAATTACACCAAAAGTCAAATCTCTGTCACAATTTGAATAAACCTTATTATTGTAATTATTACCATGAAATTTCCACGATCTAAATAGGGTCGTTGATCTGTCTCGGACCCTTTTATTACTTGCAGCTTTAGTTAGACCGCACTGTATTGTTTGATCAATGACGTCATATCCATCTTACATCATTTGACTTTCGCCATCACGTGGTACTAAGTTTGTGGTAAGTTACACGGACTCATGACTTTGGATACACTCAGGCCTGGATTATACAGCGCGCTTTCGAGCGTGCCGTGCTTTCGAGCTCGCTTTCATTTGAAGGCGCGCGCTTTTGAAAATGTCTAGTTATACAGCGAGCTGTCCTCAAAAGTTGTGTAAAAACTTCCTGTGAATTACATGATGACGTGTAAGAAAATATCTCACAAGACTTTTGATTGACAAGTATACGCTTTTCGTGAAATAAATTTATTGCTTCAAAAAGTGATTTTTATCACAATTCGCCATCAAATAGTTGTGATTATCGTACCATGATAGTTTTTTAACCTACCATGATCCTACAATTACAAGACAGTGGCTTATATCTAATCTGAAGAGCATATATATATAACCTTGTCTAATTAATACTATTTGAAAGTTTTCTCCTCTTCAATTGAGAAGTACAGATGCTCTGAGTAGTTTCGCTATTATTATTTTGTGGATTTCGATTATAATTCGAAAGAAAATCAATGTTTATTCATCTGTTTATTTGCAAAACGGAACTGTATCTAGGCAACGGCCGAGAAAAAGAGGCTAGACATTTCTTTCTCGACATCAACCCCCGGTTTTTACCAAATATGGTGAGAGGAATCCCTGGAATGCCGAAATGAAAGTTCGCCTTCAAGTGAAAGCACGCTCTTCCTATGCGAGCTTTCGATTTGGAGCGCGCCGTGCTAATGACAGCGAGCTGTGTCAAGTTAGACGGGCGCGCCGACAGCGAGCCAACTTTCAATTTACTGTAAACGAAATCACGGCACGCTCGAAAGCGCGCCGTATAATCCATGCCTTCAGACAAAATCACAAAATATTCATGAGAAATGTCTTTGGTTGAGACATCTTGCAGCTGGAATAGTTAAAATAAATAAAAATTCATCATCTGTGATGATGATGATTTATTTTATTTCAAAAACCATATCTTGCATTCAACTATGATAGTCTAGAAACAATGAAGTGCCCACTACTGGCACGTTTGATAGAGTGGAGAGTTGAAAATTTAATCTATAATTAGTGATAATTGTTAGTAACATTTGCTAGTACAATAATTACATTTGTTTCAAAGTTCATGCTAAAAAATATTTATCTTCAGATACAAAAATGTGATGTTTACAGGATATTAGCGTTGAAATAATTAATATCACTCCACTTACAATCATTCAAAATAAGTATTGTTCAGCTATCTTTATAAAATATGTGCTTGATAGCAATTTAGCGAGAGCAGGTGTATTTCCATTAGTAATAACGTCCGCGTTGGATTTTATAAGATCTATACAATTGAATTTGAATGTATTTGTCTGTGTGTCTGCGGTGGTTGTTAGTGATTTACCGAAATGAGTCAAATAGCATATGATCTGATAGATAATTGCTAATAGTTGTACCTATCGGGCTTTGTTTTGCGAATTTTCCTGCTGCTTTGCTTATCGCGAAAGAAAATGTCATTTCACCTTACTGTCTTGCTTCGACATGCTTACTTGAGTCGCGATTCTATTTGCTTGATATAAAAATTCACCTGTTCTCCAATTTCATTTCATGTAAACAATAGTTTCAATTCGGCCAAAATGAACCCATCAACGCGGATAAGACATTTCTAGTACAACGTGAAAGACTGTGTTGTATTTGCTATTTCAATGGTGTTTCACTATAGTTTCAATAAATGCAGATATATTTATAATGATAAATTAAAGCATTTTATCAGACATCCCCATTGTAGCGTTGATTCATCCTTATATGTCCATCATATATAGCTCAATCCTTACTGGGCGATACATAGATCATAAATTCACTTGAAATATGTTTTCGAATTATCTATACTAATCCCAGGGGGATAACTTCCATTGCGCTTCGATGGGGTTGTTCAAACGGAACTTTGGCAGAATGACCATAAAAATTTTCTACATGATGAAAACGATACCCCAAATATATTTTTATGAATGACATATTTAACCAAAACAAAGTGAAAAAAGAAAATTCATAGGCAGTATTTGTTTTGCATAATGAAAAAATTGCAAAAGCGTCAAAAGGATACCTCAAAAAATTTTCATGACTAAGTATACCCTAAGTGTCCCCGTATACCAAGTATGGAAGTTACCCCCCCCCCAGGATAATGATAATTCCCAAATCAGCTTAGTCAACAAACACAATTGACTTCATTATCGTTAACCTCCTTCTCCGAGGCGCTCTTTCCGAACTCTGCTCATACATTGAGATTATAAATGCAAAGTTACGTAAAATTAAATGAAGTCTTGTCAAAATAGACTACGTTGCCTTTGTTTTCAATATTTTCTGTTGAAGAAATCTCTATCGTATTTAACAATCCTACCCGAACACGTTTGCTTCGTCATGGGCTACTTCTCTTTCTTCGATAAAAGTGTTTTCCCTTCACAAGTTTTACTACAGGCAAGGGAGCGAAACAACATCTTCGGCGAAGTATGTTGAGTAGAATTGAGATCAAGTCCGACGCAGTTTAGTTACTCTTTTAAAAGGCTTAATGTGTATATCCAGGATATTGGGGGATTGTATCTTAACACAAAGGAGAGAATGTAGGAGTCAGATGATTAACACAAGGTCATTCACGTGATAGGGTAAGCGAAAGGTTTAGGGCGTAGCTCAATCAGCACTGTTCAAATTAGCTTGCAAGACAGTAGCATCGTCATTTGTCTAACGGTTTCTTGTTATCAATTTAGTTTCGGTTTGCTAGTGATTGCTCACTATTGCGGAATTTGTTTTATTAGTTTCTTAAAGCGTTTATAGTTATCGCTGTCTGGAAAGTTATTTTGTTTCTTTACGGTATGAACTCATACGTACGTATTAACGATTTATCGAAAGTTTGTTTTTGTTGAGAAGATTTCTATTCAGCATTATTACAATGCCTAACCAAAGAAAGACAAGCAACAGTCAAGAATCTTTTGCTTCGGTGCCTCCACCATCTAATTCAACGCCTAATTTACCTACTGTACCAGTACCATCGCAAGCACTGCTTGTTTATCAAGACCGTCAAAGCTTAGTGAATAACGTTGTGCGAGCGGTTCTTGCTATTACTGGCCACGCTACACCTGGAGCAAGTCAATCGTCTACAACGCCTACTCCTGGAGCAAGTCAACCATATACAACGTCGGTAAGCGCTGGGAATGTTACACTAATCAGAGAAGAACAAGGTATGCAGAAACACGAAATCTTACAGTACCAGAATTTGTTAGCACTTTTGCCATGCCTGATGGGAGTCATGACGTTTCTGCGTCAGCATATATGTCGGGCACGTCGGACAACAATGGCATTAATCCGGGGATATTTCCTATGATTGGCCACACGCTGCCTGCTCAAACCAATCAGCCTTTTATTGCAGGCCCGGGATTTGCACCGATCTCGGCAAATGTAGTTCGGCAATTATTGTTGACAAGTATGTGGAACTTGCAGACTTAACCTCTCCGATTTCTTTAGAAACGGAGTCCGAACAAGAGCTTCTAATGGATGGTTGGTTAATCCTTATGACCAAACAGCTTAGTAATCGTAGAACTATTGACTCGATAATAAGCTGGATAGAAGCCTTCGCTATCTTCATCAGCATTATGACCACGTATTGTCGGAATCGTTGCAAAGATTTGTCGAATTATAAACTAACTATTATTGGCTTTATCGCCAATTCGATGGTTGGGCTTGGTGATTCTACGACATGGCATTTAGAATGCATGCAGCTGCAAGCCATGCTATAGATTGGTCGACAATTAATTACAGCTTATACACATTTCATACCGCATGTGCCAAGCGTAGGGTCAACAATATAATGCAACCTGCCAGGGCCGACAATCAACCAAACAGATCCACCAGGGGAGTGGCATGAGTGCCCGATAAGGCACTTGTCCGCCCGATAAATGTTCTCGCCGGTACTTTGGACAATTAATTTACGATGGACTTCGGGACACAATGAACATTTATGGTTGAACATACTTACTGGGAACCAATAGGGGCAACGTCCATTATTACACGAGGAACAAACTTCATGACTTTTGGGAGATCCTACGGCCTCCAGTCGACGATCAGTTGCAACGACGTCAATAACACTCACTATTATTATCATTCGCTTTTAGCTCATTTAGTGCATAGTATTCATCATAACTAATGTTGATCTGAATGTCATTTGTTGATGTGATTCGATTCTATTTGATGAATTTTAAGGGGTAACGGCTTTAGTAGCTTTACTATGCTAAAATATATCTTATATACGTATGCCTTAATTACTATTATTTGAAAATGATTTTGGATTGCATGATAATTTTTCATTTTATTTTTACGTATAAACTAGCTATAGTGCTATAAACTGCAGTACTTCTGATTTGCCTGATTTTAATTTGTTATATTATTAGTATGATTACTATTATGTATTTTATTTGTTATAAAAGCTCGAAGGTTAGGTTTGAATAGCATTTGTCTTGCTCGTCACTGTGCATATCTTTTTCTGTTGTTCTTACATTTCCTTCAGGTTTCTTTGCACATAACCATGGGCTTGCTAAATAGCTAAGTTTCCGTTTTACGGAGAGTCTGCGAGCAGGATAATCATATTCAGGAATTCTTCCAGGAACAGCTTTTTATAAAAACATATCAATTCGAGGCTCTTTCAATATGGCAAACAATTAGGATACTGGTCGTGGGTTAATTCATGTAACGAATTGGAGAGTATGATCGAATAGTAATGGGAGGTTACGATAGGCAGGTAATCAGCAAGGGTAAGCTGTTAGTTCCATCGATCCTTGTCCTTATAATCATCATCATCATTATCATCATTTATTGAGTAAACCTTATAAGCCATTTCCGGCTTTTTACGAAAGGCTCATATCATATAGTACATGCTGAATTATGCATTAAATTTTAAAAAACATTAATATAAAGAGTAAAAGCTAATTAATTAAAATGCATGGATATAATTATTATTTCGATAGATATAGATATGATTTACATTTTTCCTTATAAATGGCACTGTCAGCAATCGCTTTCATCGAGGATGGCAGACCGTTCCACAAACAAGCACCTGCTGATTGGAAAGAGTTACGATGGCTTTGTTTGATATAGATGTCATTATTGGTTGAGGATCGTGTTTTGGTGGTTAATGGAGAAGAGAAGAATGTGGTTAACATAGGAGGAGCTTTCTCAAATTTATCAAGGGCTTAGCTAGACAGCTCAACATGTAAGTTCCAAACAGCAAAATGAGTATGATGTAAACATTTTGTAATATAAGGTTGGTGGTTGCTTCGACTGTCTCACGCTATACTTAACTCACAATCCGTGAATGGGCCAGCTATAAGATATACGCTATTAGTGGGTTAAGGCTTAATATAAGCATGGTAATCAGGTCCTGATCTATTAGAGCCTTTATATTTTTCTATATTTTTAGCCCTTGGTGGACTACAACAAGTCAGTGCTGTTACCCCCATTGCACTTGGATCAATTTAGATATTATCTGGCTTCACATCCCAATTCTTAATTCGCAGCATATGTAACCAGGGGCATCCAACAAGGCTTCCGTTTGGAATTCAAACCAATGTGCCAACTTTAAGCTTCAAAAAATTGTACCTCTGCCACTAATAATGCTGCAATCATTGGCGATTATTTAGCAAATGAAATGTACATGGGACAGGTTGCAGGCCAATTTTACAAACCACAAAACGAAAAATACTCACATTACTTCCTAAACGTAGCGAACCAGGAAAATGGAGACTTATTGTTGATTTGTCTGCCCCAGCAGGGTTCAGTGTTAATATGATGGGATTGACGGGGAAGAGTTTTCACTGCATTATGTACAAGTAGATGAAATCATAGCTATGATCAGTAAGCTGGGGAGAGGGGCATACATAGCAAAGTTTGATGTCAAAGCTGCCTACAGAAACGTAGCGGTGTATCCTGCAGACCGATTTTTATTGGGTATGAAATGGCGCAATCGTTATTATGTTGATCTAGCCCTTCCATTCGGTTTACGGTCAGCTCCGTTTATTTTCAATTAGGTGGTAGCAGCAGCTGAATGGATATTGTCCTATAATTTTTGCATATTCCACATTGTCCACTACCTATACGATTTTATTTTGGCAGGACCTCCAAATTCAAATAAGTGCTCTGAACAATTCATATTAGCCTAAGAAGTATGCGAAGAAATGTGAAGGCCCAGCTACTACAACGGTTGTTCTTATGGGATAGAGCTAGGTTCAGATAATATAATCACCCGTCTACCTAGTGAGAAACTGGCTCATCTTCAACTGTTAGTGCATAGTTGGCAATTTGGAAAGGGGTGTAATCGCAAAGAGCTTGAGTCATTAATCGGCCATCTTCCACATGCAGCAAAAGTTGTATGGCCAGGACGCACATTCATACGCCGAATGCTGCTTTTAATAGGTTGCTTCAGATCTCAGAACATCCTGTCCGCCTCAATAAAAAATTCAAACTAGATCTGCAGTGGTTGGTCGAATTCTTTAGCCCATGGAATGGGGTTAATTTCCGGTTGTTTCCATGCATGTCAGCTAAACCAGACATAGAAGTGTTTTCTGATGCTTCCGGTGGGTTAGGCTTTGGAGCCTATTACAGTGGTCAGTGGTTTAGTGGGAGTTGTTCAGCAAAGCAATACGACCAATGTATTGCTTACAAGGAACTCTTCCCCCATTGCTCTTGGGGATCGTGTTAAACAAACGAACATCAAACTTCCTCTTTTAATGATATTGATGCAGCAGCTGTTGATGTCAGCTGCTCTTTTTGATTTCACCTGCTCTTCTGAGCATATCCCTGGTTATGTCAATCGCCTAGCTGACAATTTATCTCGTTTTCGTTGGCAGGTTTTTCGGCAAGTTGCCCCAATGGGGCAAGATCTGGCCACTTCAATACCACCACATCTGCTGGCAAAATCGATGTAAGACAACTATAAATATAGTAGTGCCAACAATTCATCCGCAACAGCTTGGCAACATCAACACAACAGGCTTATGTTTCGGTTCAGCGACGATTCATAGCCTTCATAAAGGAGATCGGTCTCTCCACACCTTGTCCTGCAGACAAGCAAACTATTCTAAATGTTTATTCGCAACGTCACTTGCTCAGTCACTGAAGTATCCTTCATTTAAGGTATACATGTCCGCAGTGAGAGCACTCCACTTGGAATAAGGTTATCCAGATCCTCTTCAAACTATTCCCGCCTTTAAAGAGCTATCCAGGGAATGAGGAAGTCGCATTGTACGCTACCAAGCCCTCGTCTTCCAATTACAGACCATTTGATTATTATCAAAAGATCTTTAAGCTTTCAGCTGCATTTCAGCTGCAAGACCATGTAATGTTTTGGGCGGCATGCACTCTGGCATACTTTGGATTGTTGAGATCTGCTGAGTTTGCTGTTACAAACTTGTCAACGTTTGACCCGTCCATTCATTTGCAGCTTGGAGATGTTTCATTCAATGAACGTTCAGAGCCATCATGCATGAGGATTTCTATGAAAGCTTCCAAGACAGATCCTTTACGCCAAGGTTGCTTCATCAATATTGGACGAAGCTCAGTAAAACTTTGTGCGATTGCAGCTCTGTTGGTATATTTACGCATACGAGAGGAACAAGACGGTCCATTGTTCTTGTTATCTTCTGGCCAGCCTTTATCTAGGGCACGTCTTTCGTCGTGGCTGAGCACAATTTTTCAGAAAGCCAAGATACCAGGAAAATTTTCCTCACATAGTTTCCGGATTGGTGCTGCAACAGTACGTTAGGTGATAATTATTTTGTTTGTAGAGTTTTGTATGTGATTATATTTAATAGATGTTGTGACTCTACAAAAGGTTGACATAGAAAGAGAGAGATTGCATATTACAGTTGATTATTTGTGATTATTTACATGTAGAGATAAACGGAAGTTACAATATATATATGACAACAAACAAACCACTACATGTTCTATGTCCACTTTTTGTGAAACTAAGAAAACAGCATTTCAAAAATGCGACCCTTGTGTCACAAAATTGGTAGCAATAGAAGACAAAATTAATATGCAGTTTATTTGCAATTATTGATAGGAAGCCTCACCAAAAATGTGGTGTCTATAAATAGAACGCGGTACCCTGTGGAGACATTCACCCCTGAGGAGATAGAACAAAATAACTTTTTCGTCATTGAAATTTTTCAGGGTTATTTTGTTCTAAATCCAATTAATAAAGAATCCTACCAAAAATGAGAAAATAAATAGATATAATTCATGTTTTAAAATAGTTTTGAATACATCTGGTTATATTTTACTAAAGATAATTTAATAATAATTTATCAAAATGCTATATTTCATACTTTCATACTAAAGAAACTTGATACTAATTTGTTGTGAAATTATGAAATATCGATCAGATTGATTTTCCATAAAGATAAATTAATAACTATAATAACATCAAAATGACAAAATATATCATATCATAACTTCGAATTCTTCAAGTGGATATTCATTATAAGTTTTAACAGAGTCATGAATACCAGCAGCAGTTAGAGAATATTCTATAAAAAAAGAGAACAAAATCGAATTCACAACAGTGTTTTGGATAGACAGAAAGGGTAGTTTGGCTTTCCAGGCGTAGGAAATATAGTGTACTGCATATTACATCAACTTTTCCTTCAATTCAGATAAAAAAAGTATATCTTTACGACTTACCTTTATCGCTAATTTCTTCATCAAAACAACGAAAAGTAGTTCAATCTCCGCCATTATTTAAATAAGTGCGAACAATTAGAGAACAATGAGATTTGACAAAACAGAGACTTTGGAGATAGATCATAAATATCTCAAAAATGGATTTAATCTCATTTTTCACAAAACTGGACATAGAACAAAATAATTATCACCTAACAGCCTTAGGTCGATGGAACAGCCAAGCGTATCTATTGTATACAAGGATTCCATCGTCATCATTGGCCAAGGTCTCAAGTACGTTGGCTTCGTAAATTCGAAAGTTGGGGTTTGGTGCTTGGTTAAGTTTGGTGAGAGTTCCCTCTCCAACCACGTTGGAGTTAGATTTGGTGGGGACAGGTTCACTCACAGATTCACATACGGTTTCGCTGTCGTACGCATTCGCTTTTGTTTAACTCCCACCAACCAAGCACCAAAGCCAGATGAGTCCCATGACCGAGTTTAAATGGGGCTAGAAATATTGTAGCCAAGGTTAAACACGGACGACGCGAATGGTTGCCGTTTGGGGAACCTAATATTACCTTCTGGAAATCTGAGTGTATTGGGTTTTCCCTTTGGCAAAATTGGACATGGTGCGGTAACTTAAATCGATGTTCTTTACATGACGTACTGCCAGGAAGTGCCTTAAAGGGTCAAAACAGACCGGGAAACCTTGCGCGCGCACACTTTGAATAGTGCACGTAAAATTCAAACACTCGTTTCCAAACATGGCTTTGCCTCGTCTAGAATGCGTTTGTCGTAAAATATTTTTGAACCATTCTTGAACAAGAGCTTTACTCACTAGCGTATTCTTTATTTCTAATCTTCGATAATTTTAATAACACGAATGCCAAGTTTCCTGAAGATCCAGAACATGGTGGTAAAAGGGAAGGAGCAGGTAGAAGGCTACCGATAACTCAAGAGCTTTCACTTATACATCAGGATATCTGTTCATATGCTGTGGCGATAAACCATAACAAAGTTTTACCTAAATTTCGTGATTTGCAAAGACTGGTATAAGGAATTTTGTCTAAAGGAACACCTGAGTGAAGAATTGACAATGTTTTCCTGTTTACAAACCAATCAATGCGAGATCCCTTCAAAGAACAAAAAGCGAAGCTCCATTTTCACAACCTCAAATCAACAGCTTATTTTCAAATTTCAATCACACTTGATATTTATGGAACTTCGATCGAGATGAAATAAACATCATATGTAATTTCTGGACCCATGAAATATATGAATTTCTACAGCAAAATTAATTAAAATAGTATTTTATTATTGATCAGTTTTGCCATTCCTTCGTGTATTTCTCTCTGTGGTTTGAGTATGTTTTGATAAAAATTTCAGACTGTTCCGCATGGTTTGATGTTAATGTTTCACGGTCGTACATAATTACCATAGTTTTCATTATCCTTATTCAATTCGCATTGTTTCGCTCCTGTTTTCATGTTGTTTTTCAGAAATATCCATACAAAATTAAAAGGTTGCTACGGCACAAATGAAATTATGAGGAATGCTATGGCGTTGATAAAAAGGCTGCGAGACTCCATTTTGAAAAAAGTTGAATGCAAAGGCTGCCGGTCTGGTTTGACCCTTTAACACAAAGGAGAGAATGTAGGTGATCAACACAAGGTCATTCACGTGATAGGGTAAGCGATAGGTTTAGGGCATAGTTCAATCAGCAATGTTCAAACTAGCTAGCAAAACAGTAGCATCGTCATTAAAGTCTGACGGTTTTTTGTTTACCAATTTAGTTTCGATTTGCTAGTGATTGTTCACTATTCGCAATATGCTAGTGATTGTTCACTATTCAGAATTTGCTAGTGATTGCTCACTATTCGAAGCTAGATTAGGACGTTCAAAATGACTAGTTAAGTCCCCACTCACCCCTCCATTAATTAATATCAGATTTGTATTTAATGCTTCCACTGGCTATCAGTGTGACCGTGCTTGGTTTGGTGGGGACAGGTTTACTCACAGATCCACATACGGTTTCGCTGTCGAACGCATTCGCTTTTGTTGAACTCCCACCAACCAAGCACCAAGGCCAGATGAGTCCATTCCATGACCGAGTATAATTAATCATACAGTTTCTGTGAAGGCAATTGACGATATTGATGTAGTAGTTATATATATATGTTATCCCATTCATCAGCAAAGACAGCAACGACATTTTCGTAGAATCATCGTAGAATTATAGCTACAATAAATTTAATCTTTTACTAGGCCATATGATGAAAATAATCTGGATAATTTGTTAATAAATGATAGCATCATACAACTCCTTCAACCTATTATTCGATTGATAATATTAAGTTTGATTTGTAAAAGCTGCTGGGCCACCATGAATTCCGTTTCTATCATTTCTGTTAAGATTATACAATGCTATTTTACAATCCATTGACTCTGGTTGTAACCATGTTGCTTGCAATATTAATTCGTTAACATCAACTTCTGCATATTAATATGTTGCTCAGTCAATCGTCCAGATGTTTAGTAGAATTAGCTATAAGGCCTATAAATATAGCTATTTATAGAATTAGCTATAAGTACTTCTAAATGTTACTCGTTTGGATACGACAAAGGCCTTGTACACGTACAGCAACAGACGGGAAGCGATGTATATTTTACCTATGAAAGAGTTACTGATTAAAGCGGCGATTTAAGTAAGATATTTTGTAATTTGAATTATTTCGATATAAAACTATACAATTTAAAGATATTATAATGTTTTTATCCTGAATATACCAATGAAGTGGTAAAATATTTCTTTACATATATAAATCATTTTCCGTAATATAAATTTGATAGATGTAACCACATGCATCTAATTGCGGAAGGCAGCAGACACATATCCAATATCTCTATAAAATTGTTCATAAAAGTATGTTGTCAAAAGTTCACCACTTGATAGTGAGGTTTCTGAATTTGTTACAAATCGTAAAACCCATTCAATATGACTACCCATGTCTAAGTAACTTCTATTTCTTAATAGCACTTTGAATGATTCGAGGGTTTTCACAGATTCTTGTGTCGGCATAGATGTTCTTGGGCGCGGGTTTAAAATAGCACCAGGGTCACCTTGTTTTAAGCGTAGAGGCACACCAGAGGCAGGCAACTGACATAACAAGAATAAATGGAGGCTGCGTGCACAGAATCTCAATCTAAAAATAGATTTTAAAAATACAAAATAATAACTACGAAAGGCACCTGAAATTACCAATCATTTTCCAGAAAGTCTGTAATCGTTATTATTTTTAATTTTTTATCTTTGATAATATTATCTATGAACCAATAGGATAATTGCACGTGTCTACAAAATATAACACGCCCAATGATTGATGTTTGTCTTGTATTTCCCAAAGATAACAGGGGGATAAAATCTGCATATGCTTTCAAGTACAATGAATGCTGTTTATCCGGTTTATCCCCCTGGAGAACAATAGATTTGAGAAACTCCGAGGGAGCTAATTGGAAAATATTATCTGTTTAAATTTTACGATACGAGACAAAATCGCTATTTCATTTATAATTTCTGATTGGCTAGTCGTGAAGCTATCATAATTTTCAAACCAAGTACTTATAGTTATCAGAAACTATAGATCTTGTCCATATATTGTAAGCCTTATAGTACAACACAATACCTGACACTAACACTTAAAGCTATTCAGATATAAATTTATAAAATATGCTACAGTATAAGATGTAAATTTAGAATAAGAGACAAAGATGAAGCAAAAGCCTTTTGCCGTTACTCAGAGTTTCAAGCGTTTAATTGCGATCTTTAGACAGAAAAATTAAAAATGTAAAACGCGCAATCACTCCTATCAATACATACATTAATAATGAAATATATCGCTATTGTTTATTTATTAATGGTTATGGACTATTTTGCTATTCTTATTTTTCAAATTTAATTAGAGTTATATTATCAACATATTGAGTCCAGTAACACAACAAAACAACCAAAACAACGTAGGTCTTTATAGGGACAATGGACTCGCCCTGCTAAAGAATTCAAATGGACCAAAAGCAGAGCAGGCTTTTTAAAGGTTTTTAAAGACAATGGTCCCAACATTTGGTTCCATTCACACTAATCTCAAAATAACCAATTTGCAAGATGTTACTCTTCCCCTTAGAAATGGTTCATACCAATTATGAGAAAACCTAATGACCACCCTTTGTATATTAACGCCAAATCAAACCATCCTCCATCAATAATCAAGAAACTATCACAAGCCATTAACCAAAGAATTAGCGATTTATTGTCAAACAAAGAATTAGCGATTTATTGTCAAACAAAGAATTAGCGAATTATTGCCAAACAAAGAATTAGCGATTTATTCTCAAATAATGAAATTTTTATTCAAGCCAAACATAATTTACGATAACGCACTAAAAGATAGCAGTTATGGCACAAAATAGTAGATTTAGTTGCCGAGAAGGCACAAATTCAAATAATAGAAGAAATAGATTAAGGCAAATTATATGGTTTAACCCATCTTACAGCAGGAACGTACGAACTAATATTGGCAAAACATTTTTACATCTAATTAATAAACATACTCTCATAAACTACACAAAACTTTAGCTACAGCTGCACGGATAAAGTAGGCAAAATAATAAAAAAATCAGAACAGCAAAACCATCAACGACCGTCCGCAAAAGAGCGAGAAAACTTCTGTAAAATTGTAACAATTGTAAAATAAATAACAACTGCCCGCTTAACAACAAATGCTTAACTACTAATATAGTATACAACGCTAAAGTCACAACACCTTCAAATAATACCAGCTATATTTATATTGGACTAACAGAAAAAACATTTGAAACGCGCCTATCAGGCATGCCACTATGAGAATAAATTTTATTTAAGAAATTGCAAAGCCGGAAAACATAAAACTATCTGAGAATCTTCAAATCCGGTAAAATATAGATAATGTAGCATTAAGAATAACCATTTATAAATAAACAATAGCGATATGAATATCATTGTTCGTGTATGTATTGATAGGAGTAATTGCGCGTTTTTAATTTTTTTAGCACGGTATTACCGTCTGAAGATCGCAATTAAACACGTGAAACTCAGACGGGTATATTCGGATGAAAAATATAAAATTCATATAAAACATGCTTATAATTGTTAATATATCATTAGCGTATCAGTTGGATTCAATTAAATCATTTTCAAAATAATTCTCTCTAATTCTCAAATATGATTAACTTTACTCACGTCAGAGGCAAAATACTCTTACGGCCAATACCGATTACACCAAGAAAACCTGTATACGTTCGATCTTCACCATGAGACTGACACGTATGAGCCATATTCATCACATATTTGCCCAACTTGAAGCCATGCAATTTATCACCAAATATCGTGATTTTAGCATGCAGTGTATGCAAAACTTGGTGCCATAGAAGGATAATTTTAGTTTCACAACAACTACATGGCGTAATACATGCCAAACATTGAATTGTATCCAATACTACTTCCAAATTGTCGCTGCTGATTGATTGAGATGTTAACCGCTGTACGTTTCTAGCATACAGGAGCAAAATCGAATGACGCTTAATTGCTTCTTTCAGAACCACATCCACTTTTCCACTAGGTATGTTAACATACTTTGATACTTTTTGCCAAGTTGGGACATGATGCACATAATCTGGTTTAGTGGACAATGTAGAGCCAAAATAGGCATTTATCGCAGTTTCAACCAACTCCACTTGTTGTTGTGCACTTTCCAATGATGACCATGAGGCAGATATAGTTAATAGAAGAAAACTTTGATTTGATGTAGCTGCAACGTAATCTCGAATGGCGATAAAAAATTCTGAGCCCATGGAAGCATCTTGATGGTATCGATTACTTATCTTTAGTAGAGCAACAAGCATATCATGAACCTATAGAGGGTAGAAAGTAGAAGTGATTATCACAATCGTAATACAAGCATACCCAATACCATCAAAAACAATATAAATTATAGCAATTTACAATTCCTTAATTCATTCTGGGTATCACAAGGAATTACCATAACAGATCAAGTATATTCATCATAATCAATGTTTACAAAGATGTCAAATGGAATTTTATTTTTAGATTCGCTTTCTACGTTTATTATGTCAATTAATAATTCTGTATAATTATTCCCAATTGAGAATTAGCTAAACAACAATATTTTATTAACTCCATTCTAAGCTATACATTGCCTCCCATTATTGCAGTTGGCAATTTACTAATCACTAATGATTTTGATCAACTACTAGTCACTATTTCTAATTAATCGATTCAAATTCTAGCAGAAATCCATTAAAAACAATGTGTGCTGTTTGTAAAAGTTCATGTTTCTGGGTGTTAATCCGGGATATGTCATGTCCTGTCATGAGGTAGCCGAGTGACACATTTGATGCACAATGTCAATACATTGATAGAAATAGTTGGTAATTTTGTGGTATCATTTCCGAGAAAGACCAACAGTTTTAGAGTGCAGTAGGAATATTATCAAAAATGGTACATAGCAATGTATACGGCAGCAATGGTAACTATAGATATTCATAATTATGACATGATATCAGCTGTGCTGCAAACCATGTATCATTACAGCAACATCAGCGCTAAAAACAAATGTTTTTAGCAGTATATGATGATACTATCGGTTTTATACATGCATCTGCATATGCAACCAACTATATTTAACACAGATGCAAAGTGATTATAGAAACAATAAATTACTAAATACTAAAGATTACTTCATGGGAAGTGCGTCGTACGGATTTTATTCATGAGTGTGCCGTATCATAATACGAACGAGCGAGGCTCTGCGAGCAAATGACTTTTATGATACAAAACAACGAGCTTCAGGCTTGTTCGCATGGAATGATGTTTCAAGGTCATATATATGTCGTATTTAAAATCCTGATTGTCATGATTTTTATTATCAACTCGCATTCGAGAAATGTTATAAAATATTAAAAGTGGAGCTTCATAATTCACGGCTCATATATCATCAACTCACTAAAATAATATGACGTAAATAAAAAAGCTACCATATCCAATTTCAAAAAATTCCATATAAAGGCTGCCGGTCTTGTTCGACCCTTTAAATTAATCACATACTTGAAGCAAAACTATATCTCACAAATTTGCTTCTTCATATCTCTCATGACTGGAAATAATACACATTATTCTTGAATTCTGAAGCAGCTGAATATCATTACCGTATTTCAGTTTAACATATTTGACTTGACTATCCTTATAGATTCAGCACGTAGTTTTTTAATCGGCAGGACAAGGAATAACTATCACGTAATTCTCTCCGCTTTTTTTTCGTTGTTAAACCGTCTGCAACCGTTTTTCCTTATTACAAGTTGGTTTTTTGTGTTTATATACTCTAACTTGACAATAAAATCTATGCAACAGCTTTAAAAAACGATTCATTTTCTGGCGAACTATTTTCTCAAATCTAAATTCAAATCACGAAGGGCGTCAAGCAAAACGTTAGTTGCTGTTTCCCCAGGGCTTCTCATTTTCTTGAGAAACAGGAAATGGATTTTGATTGGTTAAATCGTTTTTCTCACACGTGAGAAAACATTGTATAAGCAATCTGATTGGTTATATAGTTTCTTTCACGTGTGAGGGAAGTCATATAAAACACCGATTGCCTATTGTATAAGCCAAAAAACGGACGGAAATATATTCACGGCTTTTTACTAACAAATTGGCTATTGAATAGAAGCAGTTTCTATAATGCTACTTCGTTTACCTACCTCGTCATGGCTGGATGATGGAGCAGCATTCGCAAACTCATCGACATCATGAAGTAGAGCTGTTACAATTGGTGTGACAGTAGAAATCTTGAGGCCCTTCTTTGTTACACATCTTTCAAGCAAGTTTCCAACAATTTTTACATATAGAAGACGTTTACCAGCATTTGTCTTATCAATTGGCTCTTTGAATGCACAGACATATTTAATCAGACCAAGAGTTTGTCTGCCAAACAGATTAAGACTGAGAATGAATGAAGGATCGACTGTTTTAATAAATGCGTTACATCCTTTCTCGATATCTTCAACCAGCATATACTTCCATATAAAATCACCGTACGATTCATATAAAGCTCCCAATTTTGAACTACTTTTCGAAACTGCTTCTTTTTTAGCTGCCAGCCGTAGAAAAAGTGAGAAGAGCCCAGCATGGTACTCTGATAAGATCTTGAGGTCATCTCTTTGGGCATGAAAATTCAGAATTTGTTGCCAAGGAATCAAAGGCACAAGAGTTGCTATGAAACAGCACATTGGTGATGAATCTTCCGTGAGCTGAAAATGAAAAGATATTTATGTTGCTGAAAATTTGTATAGAAAAATTAATCACTAAGATATTTCCTAAGCAGCTGTAGAAAACCTTACCACCATGGGTGATTGCTATAAACCAGCAGTTTATATATCGGAGGTGAATTTATTAAGAACTTTGATACTGTGTGGTGTTAGGAGGACAATAAGTTTGATTGGAATTGCCCATAGTCATCGACTTGAACTGAAAGTCGATTACAAATCTGTCCTACATTGCCGTTCATTACATCGAAGTATCAACAAATTGCAATGCTGAAAATAGTGGAAACAAAGTTTTCTTTCCAAGAGTTTTGAGGGGATAGTGTTATCTTCTTACCTTTATGTAAATAATCCAACCAAACTTAATTACAATCTTCAAATATTAAATGATTCGATTTTACAGACAGCTTATTCGACTGCCATCAACAAAATACCAACTTTCGGTGTTTTGTTGTTCTCATTTACGACATTGATGAGACCAAAATTGTTGAAAACAATGGTCTTGGTTATGAATAGATTTTTTCTCTTGGATGCAAAAATAATACGGAGGATAGATTTTGATTTTAACATTTTAATAAAGGAAATGGTTTGGGTAATGCTCGTTACGAAAATGTCACAGATGATGTCAACAACACAGGCCGATTTTTCAGTACTCTATTGATGTGATGTAATTATTCAATGCCTGAAGATATAGAATACAGTTTAAATACATATATCTATAATATATAGTTGGAAATAGTCAAAACTAGACATTCATTTTGCTACTTACAGTTTCACGCCAAAGCGATCATCAGGCAATTTATTAAAGGAAAAATACTACGCGATACCGTTTGGAAATACATTGAATTAAAATGCTACTGTATACTTTCTATTGTTTAAAATTATCAGAAATTATAAATTATTGTTAATTGTTCCTGTTACTTCCTCTGTTACATCTGTTACGTTTTTAAGCTTGATAAATGATCATAAATAAAATTTGTGATTATGTCTGCATTTTGAAATTAGTTCTGACCTTTTGTTTAATAGTTTATTGTTAGAGCAAATTATAAAATACTTCTCTGTTAGGCAGAGATCGCATATTTTTGTTTTGTTACTATAAGCGTTTGCGATTGAGAGGATGGACCATGTTATCTTGTCTATCCTGTACTTCATCTTTTCGTCTTTCAGCTGCCAGACACGTTTAGATAGTTCAGTAGACAGATAGACAGATGGAAAATGCAACATTATCTCTTTATTATTATAGATATATAGATGTATTATTTTTCCTTTGATAAATTGCCTGATGATCGCTTAGGCGTGAAACTTCAAGTAGCAAAATGAATGTCTAATTTTTGACTATTTTCAACTATATTACACGCTCTGCTATATGGCATTGAGCATTATCACATTAAGTAAAGACAAAAAATAAATATACTTATGTATTTATTCATTTAATTATATCATATATGCATACATACGTATATACACACCTTAATCATAGCATCAACCTCGATAAGAGTAGGCCAGAACATCTTCCACGGTAAGGATGGTAGTAGACTGAAATAAACATCTGCTGCATGCGTTGCTGAGAATGCTGGTGATAAAATATGGAGGAAATACATCCAACATGTACTCAATAAACAACTGTAGCCCTCTGGTGTTTGCAGTTTTTCAGAAGTAAATCTTACAGCTTCAATAAATGATTGGAGAAAGGAAACAGCTTCATTTGAATATTCTATTGACCATGCAACACCATCTCCAGACGGCGCAATCCAAACAGAATATATAGCAGCAATGGAGTCCCACGCTTGCTGACAATCTCGTTCATGCATTGCAGAATCTTCGTTTTTGAATAATGAAGATGCAATGTCATGTAAAAAGAATAGCAGTCGTGTCAGTTGCCGTACATATGGCTTCCAAATACGGTAGTGTTCGATGCACTGGTCAGCTGTTACTTTAGGAAAACTTGAAAAGTATGTAGCAAACCATTGTAGTGTGTCCCTGCATTCATAGGGTTTAAGTAGACAAGGCTCAATCATTGAGCCAGTTCCACGTCTAACAGTATGTTCGACTGGGTTCCCACCAATGCAATAAATCAAGTCATCCCAGCATTCAACACTTATATCACTACTGGCTGACCAAGCCACAAGTTGCCTTAGGCATTCACTATAGATCTCTGGGAAGCGGTGAGTCAGAATTAGTTGAAAATGAGAACGCATTAAATCCAATACAAGGCAAGAATCATTTGAAGGAGAAACACCAAAACGACCTAATGCACCAAATATGAACTTTATCATAGAAACACGATCCTGTATAGGTGGTCCGGCTAGTAGCCAATCACGGACATCAAACTTCGATAATAGAACAAAGTATTTACTAACAGATGATACTTCAATCGATCCAGCAACCATGGAATAGAGCGTAGGGAAACGTTCTGGATAAATATTAGGAGAGAAAAACGGTGCAACACATGTAACAGAGGAATGATGACGAAGAATTGATTCTAGCAGCGGCATTTGTTCCTCACCAGAAATTGCAATAAACTCCTGTAAAAGACAAATCACAGAAACAAAATATTTGATGTTGGTTGTAAATGTGATATGAAATGCAACAAGAGAAGGAGAGCAGGTATGAGAACTGTTACGTCAAATAGTTATCGGCACCTTTGTTACAAAATACGAAAGGAGCTTCCTCGTGTACTTACAGAGCAACCCCCCGGGGCAGGGGGGTTACTTCGATATTTTTAGACAGTGGTGTGGCATTTTCAAAAATTTAGGAAACCCGTAAAATTTAGCAGCAAGTGAGGACGGAGACCCTAAAAGTTCATATTTTTACGAGTAGAATAAAGGAAAAGTTCTAAACATTTCGAAAATCTCTAAAGTGACATCCTAAAAATTCACAAGAATTTGGAAAAAGGAACCCCTTGAAAATGGCACGTCCCCGTATAGCCAATGTATGGAAGTCCCCCAGAAGCACCCCTCCCCCATTAGAATGATGTAGCTGCTGGAAATATATATAACATGTGGTGTTTCATCTTGTTTGCAGCATTTTCTCTATGGGTTGAAAACCTAACAGGTAGAAGGTATGTATGGGGCTATCTAATAAGTATTCTGAAGAATTCGTATTTTTACATCTATATGTTGCAAAGAAAGTTGGCCAGACATAGCATGCATGTTATGCAATGACTCATTAAAAACCAAGAAGTGTATACTATTTAATGCTGTCTCTATTGTGTCTGATTGACGTCTTATCATGGTTATTCCCTAGAAAACGGTTAGAAAATGAAGACAAGTCAAAATTGCAATAACATTCTGCAGTACACAATATCACAAGTTTGTGTAAATTTCAAAAAATAACATACTGTATACCTTTCCAAGTACTTCAACAGACGAGGAGAAGAACTGTATAGCAGGATGACAGCGTTTAATGTCATCATCAATTAACTGTGCCAACAGATAGAAAAGTCCAATGCCTGTATCCCTAATAGACATGGCATCATCACTAGTGCATGACATGTGAGCATTTACCAGACTTGTGACAATTCTCTCGACGTGCATAGCACCAATACAAAGACCTTCTTCTAATGGTTCCATACAAGTATCAAGGAGCTGTAGCCATTGGTCCCGATTAAAATGAAGCAATCTCGCAATGCTGTCATTGATCAAAGGTTCTGAAACCTAATAGGAAGTAAAAAAGCATCTGGTGAATAGAACATACCCCTAGCAAAGGTAGAAATAAAATGGTATGAACCTGAATTTTAATATTTCGTTTATGCATATACACTTTAGCGAATGTGTAATGAAATAGTTGGTATAAAGGGTGAAAAATAAAGCATAAATCAACTGCATAGGAAAATAAATATTGCAATTAAAACATACTCAAATGTTCATATTTAGAGTGGGCTTATCATCGAATGATTATGATTTTCATGGCAAAGATATATGATCAGAAAAGGTATCCAACTTGCAGCTTCAGGCTAGGCAATGGCAATAGACACTCATTCAAAAAATTCATATGCAGAATAGTTACCACACACAGTACTTACAGATATAACAGTTTCAGCTGGTCCAGTGCAAACCCGTTTTCTTTGGTGGCACTCTAGTGTTACCATGACATTTTTGTTAACATTTTCATAGAGTGCAGGAAGTAGTTCACTGTATTCCTCATCAAGAGCAACATGATTGGCTTGTAATGATGATGTTTTCTTTGCAAAAACAACGAAACGTTCAAGGTCATGATTAGCTGCTTGTATTAATGTAGCGCGTTGAAGCAGCATTGATGTTTTGATTGGTGGAACTGGTGAGTTCGGGATGACAAACGTAGGTGCTTCGAGTCGATTTGATTTCCTGATCAGCTTGTTCAACATTTTGACTTCATCTAAATCAATAAAGAATAAAACAGATTGGAAAGGGGATCTGCATGAGGTAGCAGTGCTAATATATTATACGCTGATCAAGATAAGTTTGGGAATTACATTGATATAGCTTCTACTGCAGTGAATGGGCAATTGAAGATTGACAAACTGTTCTCAGTACACTGAGAAATGATAGCAGCATTTGTTGACAGAGCTTGAAGACAAGCTGCCCAGTTGCTAGATATGTTATGGATCAATCTATATCACTTACGAAAAACATATCAGACCAAAACACTACAAACAATAGAATCTGCATTTTTTAATCATGAGGTGCACAAAGAATATAGAGAAATACACGATGCCATTCGAAATTAATCAGACCAGGCTGCGGGAAAATTCCAAGTATCTTTTGAAAACATGAGCTAGTAGACTGATCTCACAATATATAAAACAAAAATAATCCTTCCAATAGACGTCACAGGTCGCCATGCGGTACTTCCATATACTGGGATGTGCCAGATTTTCATTGTACAATTCTGGCATCATGCTGGCATTTTAACATGCAATTTAAGGAGCTAGCAACGTTCTCAAAATGACACACCCTCGTGAAAATCATATGGAATTACGAAAATGATGAGAAAACAAACCTGAAGATGCTTCATCTCTTCGCATGCTGTGTTGATGACGGCCCCTGTGTGTCTCATAAATTGTTGCTGACCATAGTGATTCTAAAACGCTCAATTCATTACGAATGCAATCAACATCAACATACTCCATCCATGGGTTCTGTCATTTTAAAAGAGATGGAATTCTAAATAGAGTATATGCACTTGAGATATATAGAGAAACAAACGATTGCTTGCTTTCCTTGGTTATATCATAGATTATAGAATACAGGGA
Organism: Haliclystus octoradiatus; assembly: GCA_916610825.1. Lineage (NCBI taxonomy): Eukaryota > Metazoa > Cnidaria > Staurozoa > Stauromedusae > Haliclystidae > Haliclystus > Haliclystus octoradiatus. The sequence continues at coordinate 20,007,207 of OU744448.1, forward strand.
TTGGCAACTCTATTGTTCTCGGCCGCGCGGTCAGATTATGTTGAATTTGGCGCGAAACGCAGTCACGTGATCTTGAGCCGACACAAGATTACAACGATGCAGTCAAAACCTTGTAATCTTCGTAACTTGCATACTATAATATCCTACGTTGCTCAATATTTTTTTTGAAGTTTTATGTTTTGACAATGTTAAATAGAGCTTACTTTAAATTTTCATGACAATTTAATTACGTTTAAACAAAATAGCGAGTAGATATGGCCAATTTAATTCACCATGTTTTGCGGTATATTTTACCAAAATATTGCTTTGATCACTTTTGCAATTTGCAAATTAATGTTTGTAACTTTGAAAAAGAAAATGTATGTGATTGTCGTGATTGAATTAATCTACAAATACAAATCAACAACAACAATAACAAATCAAAATCAAGCTGAAATGTTCACTATAAAATAATTGCGCTTCTAAATGAGAGGAATACAGCTTACAGCTATTCCGCCTATATAGGTCTACGACATACATGTAGCACAAAATACACTCAACAATTTTCATCACATAACAAATAATCCGTATAGTGTATGTATCACAGCAGAGGGAATGAATACACTACAAAAATTTAGCAAGCAATACACAGAATGAACAAGATATGGTTGCAATATCGATAACTGGTATGGTAAATTGAAACTCTTGTAAAAACATTCAGTGTCGATGTATTACATTTGTAATTACGTTATGTTACACTCACATTTACAATGAATTTTATACAATATCAAATTATGGATGTTCACCTTATTATTCAATTAATGTTGACTTGCTGTTACTTTAAAGTTTGAATTTTTTTTTAATTTGTTCCTTAGCGATTTCTTTTTCAATTCCAGTTTCTCTTCTAAGTTACAAGCAGTAAGCCCATGCCGTTCGTGTACGAAAATCATCTCACTTCATATAATAAAATATAATACGTGTAGACAAATAAAACATAAAATCCTCAGTAATTTGATTGTTATCTTCTAAACCAGAGTGTTGTGCTGCTACATCCTAGGTAGATTAAAGTTTTGGGATTTGCAAAACATTCAAGCGTGTTTGCTTCAAGAGTCCATCTGATCTCCTTATGGATAAATTACGAAATTCTTTTACACAGTTCCACAACAATAATAAATAGACTTCCCGAGGGTACTCATCCACGCAATGAATTTCAGATAGATGTTTTTATTACTGCCGAGAAGATTTGTAGGGAATAGATCAAAATCGTTGAATACATTTGACACATCTCCAGAAATATCCGAAGAAATATTTACTCATTCGTAGTAACTTTTGAGAAGAGTAGAGTCATTTGGTCGTGAATAAAATTAAGTTGATAAACCTTCATCTTCATCGATTCGATGGATAATTTTATATCAGTGTGTTTTGATCGTGTGTGAAGGGTTACGGACACCGTTAAACCACCTTTAGTTTTCCAAATCCTTCAGCAATATTAGCACTAACGTAAACTTCTCTGTAGGCGCGCTTTTCTAAACTTTCACCGATAGAGTTCACCATTTTCTTCATCGCCTTTCACATTTAAAAAATTCGAGGTACTGAAAATCATTGCTAATTAATTGACCATCCATTGCAAAATAATGAAATAATCAAGTGTACTTTACTAGCCAGCTTGAAGATATGAACGATGATGATAAAATGAGTAGAACAGTTGACCGCGTTGTTGTATAATGACACTTGTGAAAATTTGTCACAAAATTCTGTGTCGGTTCAAGAACACGTGTTTCCGGTAAATTTCAAACAAAAGCATATTTCGTGCCCAGATCTTAGTTGCCAATCCCTGTATTCTATAATCTATGGTTATATAGACAGGTGACCTTTGAAGCAGGTATATGAGGTGGAATCTATTTCAAATAGCCATTAGTGCAGTTACCCTTTACAGTAGCTCATGCTCAGACATGGATGGCTTACAAGCAAGTGACTTATGGCAGCGTCAACCAGCAAAATGCTTGCCAAATAATTAATACCAATGCTTCCTTAGGCCGACAAAAGATTTATTGTGATATTTGGAAAAAGTATGACATTATAAGTATCTTGACCATTGTATAAATTAATAATATATACCTGACAACCATTGAAAATATTCTGCAGTCCTTCTGGCCAATAAACTAGCGGAAGTGATTCGAGAGATATGTGAGCATCATGTAAACGCGATTCCTCGAGCCATAACGCAAGTGTTTGGTATAGACTGGAAGAAACAAGACACCCACAAGACAGGTATTATAAGCAAATTTACAATCTGTGTAGTAGTGTAGTCCCTTAGAAAAAAACAAACCAATCATAGGTACACTTTTATTATCACAAGAGTTCAAAATATTTAATAATGCGCACTGGAACTATAGTTCCAGGCTCTTCTTGCTAAATTTGTAAAACTCAATTAAAAAAGAAAAGAGCCTGGACCAGTTCCGGTGCTAATTTCAAAATACTTTTTAACTCTATTCAGTTCATAATATCTTAGTGGATAATTGTAGATTATTTCCAATAGAACTATCTGATAGTCAGAATTTCCCTATGATGGGTTGGTTTTTTATTGCAGTTAAATGAAATTTTACTGAGGTTAAACACTATATTTGAATCCCGCTGCTTAGCTCTTTTATTAACTGGCATAAAGTCTACTTGTAGACAAGAAATCTGCCTTGCTGCTGAATTGAGCACATGTAACAGCATGACCCTGTCAGTTCCCACTTCCTAGGACCCTAGATTAATTATTATTGATTGCTACTTGGTGTTACTGATTCCAGTTGTTGTTGCTGTTTTTGTCCAGTTATTTGTTATTTCATTATTGATTGCTGCTTGAGTTAATTGCTGCTTTCTGTTATTGTTAACCAGTTGTTGTTGCTGTTTTATGGTCAAGTTATTTGCTATTTTTATTTTTATTATTGATATTTGCTTGAGTTAATTGCTGCTTGCTGTTATTGTTATCCAGCTGTTGTTGCTGTTTTTTTCAAGTTATTTGTTATTTAATCATTGATTGCTGCTTGAGTTAATTGCTGCTTGTTGTTATTGTTATTCAGTTGTTGTTGCTGTTATTGTCAAGTTATTTTTGATTTTTATTATTGATTGCTGCTTGCTTGCTGATATTTTCCTTAGCCTGAGCATCTGAAAGTCCGAAGGGTTTCATTCTACCAAAAGGTGCTGCCTATGTCTTCGTCATATCTGAACACGATTGAATCTTTTGTCATGTCCGCACATTATCTAATGATGAAGTCATAAAAATTGAAATCACTAAAATCTTGTAAATTAGCGGATGCATGCTACTAACACAGAAAATAAAGTCATATTTTGCTTCGGTTTAGAAAGAAAGCTCATATCCTACAATCGTAATGGATCTTGCAAAATTACAACTGCCTTTCAAACTTCAAGTTAGAGTTTTGCATCTCAGAGTTTTTATTACAAATTAGGCATGCGTAAAACAATTGTTTCAAAGCAAGACTGTTGAATTACGCTAAGCATAATTTCAACTTGTGTTTGCAACAATGGCCGGTCGATTTTTCCCCTTTAAATGTCCGAGGATGGGGCCCATGCCCATTCTTCTCAATTAGCATGGAATTAAAATTTAGAATTTCATTAATAAAAAGGGCCTACTTGTTGCAAATCGGTAAACGTACGGTATTCGAGTGTCATATTCACATACAAATTGTCCCTTGTCAGGCACTCATTGGCAATGAGTTATCAGTGGCACCTGGGCTATTTTTCTACATGCACATTTCTCAATCATGTGCACAGATCTGACACAGTTAGCCAAAAATTCATATTTTGTTAGGAAAGTTGACATTCTGATCAATTTGTTGCTGTGGGAGAAATAGCCTCACTTTGCTAATTGCATATTTCCGAGATTCGCAAGTGATTTACATCAGCGCTAGGTATCACTTTACCAATGATTTTGTTGCCAATTTCAGCACTCGACAAAATGAAAAGCTGTACGCCAAAGCAGACTCTCTCAGTATACGGCCCTGAAAATCAACCCTGGTTTATTAATGTACCAGCAGATTCAAATATGCACTTTTTTCAGTGCATTGATACATTTTTGTTTTGTTTTCATCGATCTTTGTTTTTCTGTTTCAAATATTCAATCGGTGCTTGGGTATGTTTGGTGGGAGGTCCAGTCATCCCTTACCCTCCTCCAAGCACCTTGGAGGGTAAGGTTTGGTGGTTTCAGGTCAGCTATTGGTCAACTAGCTATTGTGTTTTGCTGCCAACCTCCCACCAACCAAGCACCTAGGCCAAATTATAGTTAAATGAAATTTTACTGAGGTTAAACACTATCTTTGAATCCCGCTGCTTAGCTCTTTTGTTAACTGGCACAAAGTCTACTTGTAAACAAGCAATCTGCCTTGCTGCTGAATTGAGCTGCTGAATTGCTGCTTAACAGCATGACCCTGTCAGTTCCTACTTCCTAGGACCCTAGATTAAGCCACTTATCAGTGCGGGTCAGGACCATATCGTTCTTTCTTTGCTTCAACGCGCCGCTGAATGGTTTAGGAAAGTTAATGAGGAGTTTATGCTTATCGAGTGGTTTGTTTGATCTGTGACTGTATTTATCCTATGATCTGTTATCTCAAAGCTATTTATCTCAACACATGATGTCTAGTTTGTATATTAACACAATTTTAATGTTGTTGCTATTGTTATTTGTTGATGTGGTTAATTTATTTGCTGCTGATATTTTACGCTGTTTATTATTTATTTACTGTTCCCCCTCCCTTCCCATCCCTTGTTGGTTGACAAAGGTAAGTATAACCAAGAATTCCACTGACTTAGCAGTGTGACTGGAGCTTGGTTGGTGGTGCCAGGTCTGCTATTGGTCAACTAGCTATTGTGTTTTGCTGCCAACCTCCCACCAAGCAAGCACCTAGGCCAAATTAGTGTGATGTTAAGGATTCGAGATAAAGGGTTTAATATGGGACTATGTATATACCACACAGATTGTAGGTTTGCAGTAGTATAATGCTCGGTTGTTGACAGCAACGGAATAACAAGTAGATCATCTGATCAATAGAAACATACTTCACGTTTGACACGTGTTAAAAGCATTGTCAAAATTGTCAAAAACTAGAGTGGCAAATTCGCATGAAATATCCATAGTAACCTCTGCACTTATGATATATTGTGTGAACAGATATCCATGATTGCATTTAAAAAAATGCACATTTGTTATATGTTTGAGGAATTCATTTCTAATAGGATTTTATAAACATCCTTCTGATAAAAGGACTCAAGCAATTCGATTGATCGGATAGCGGTCAATTCTAAAGCTGTATGTTTTCTTACCGTTAATATTCATGCTATAATTACATATTTAAGAAAATTGATCAGTTACTCGTTGACTAGGGCCGTGGTCATTATCAATCGATATTCAACAAGCCTGAGATCAAAAACTGTTTAATAATCATGTTACGTCTGAAGATTTCCAAACAATTGATGCATGTTATAATTACCCAGATAATCTTTCATGTAATACAGCATCATGTAAGTGGCCTTTATCTATCATATTGTCCTCGTTAGCATTATCCTGGCTTTTCTCGTGATGATGGGCGGATGTGGCGTGTAGGTGCGCTTTCATTCGTTTTGCTTTGGATGAATAATGAAATGCTTGGAAAAACTGGTAGCCAACACCTGACTTAAAATCGGAGCCACTGAAAGAAAATAATTACATTAGAAATATAATAACCAAGCAATGACTGAAATTAAAACATCAGATCAGATTAAAACCGTCAACTTAATGGGGCTACACACCACTTTAGGCGAAATTAAAATCTAACCATTGGGTGGGGGGGTGGAGATCTAAGTTCAGTTCTAGATATACTGTTTTGGAACTACTATATATAGAAGCATTATGGGATGCGTGGCTAACCCGTATCTGTGGAATAGGGTAAGTCTTGTGATCCAGATAGGGCGTTGATATCAGCCTTGCACGAACTAGTTTACTAGGCAGTCATCACGAGTTTTGAAGGAGTTTTTTCAGTTTTCAGTTGCTACGAATCTTCAGCACGACTGTTACAAGAGAAATTTTTTATATATTTTTTTAACATTATTAATTTGTTCATATAAGCTCATTTTGGATATTATGTCTAATTTCCCACCCACCCTCGCCATGAAGGTAAACAGGCTGGTAAGTTGATGTTTTACTTTTTTAGGTTGATATAATTATTTTCAGTAACTTTCCATTAATTATAAGTGTGACAGTGCTTGGTTGGAGAGTGCAGACAGGTTAGCACGAAGTTAAGCTTCCCGATAAATGCAAGATGAGTAACTCCCATCAACCAAGCACCGATCCGAAACCCCACCAACGATAAGGATATTAATTGAAATAAATCTCCCAATAAATTAACCTTTCGCGTGATTTTTTTGGGGGATAATTAAAAATGTTGCATCTCGTTGAATGTGTAATAGTAAATTCACAATGAGAAATATAAATATAAGTTTGCGAAGTAAACGTCTAATAAGTATGTCCTCAAAATGTACTTGAACATTTACGTAATTCATGCGCTTAAACAAGTTTACATTTACACTCTAGTCTAGTGCAAAAAGAGGAGGATACTCCCTTATAATATACCTGGCAGGTAATGGAACTCTGAATAAGAAAAGTTGAAAGAACTTTTGCCAAATCAAAGGTAGCAGTGGATGATCAACGTGTGTGGCCAATGCAAGATCTGCCCATCTGTAAATACTAAGATATTCTAGGGGAGGGATATACGTCGATTTGATATTTGAGACAGCACGCTGAATAAGAAAGAAGAAATGACATAAATGTAATAATGTGTAATGTTTAATAAACATGTAATATGTAATAAACATAGAGTTCCGTGAGATGGGCTGTGAGATAATGTGCGTACACTCTCGCAGTTTGGTAACATCTCCTCAACTTGAATGATTACTTGTGCATGATGAAAATCTGGATGTGACTGTATGATGATGTATGATGTATAATGCATAATGATGTTATTGGAAAGTTCATGAACTGTGTATGTCCTTATTAATACAAATGTGTAATTCCATGAACATATTAATATTCATAACAATGGCTATTTAGTGGTGATTTTTTCATGGTTTAAATCTTACTTTGGTTAAAGTTTAATCTATATTATCAGAGTATTGTCAACTTTATTCTGTTATGTTTCACAGGGGTTATGATAGATTTCTTAAATGTAGAACAAATGAATTATTGTCGCTACTCATGAATGCAAGGAGAAATACAAAGATTTGCCAAGCACACATTGATTTCCATTCATTCTTTATAATATTATAACAGTTTAAGTAAAATTCCATTGTGTGTGATACATCATGCATTTAGCCTTACCTTGTACTTGGCCTCAAATGACAACTTGGGATTGAGAAGAGCTTCGTCAGTGATTTCTCTCCAAAGACCGGACTCGATTTCCAATGCAGTTTCAGTACATAAAGCGTAATATGCGAAGTAAGACCATTGAGAATCAGCCTTAGAATTGATTCAAAAATGAAACTATACTATAGATAATGACGTATTAAGGGCAGTGTCTGATGATACATGTGGGGGACATGTGATCTAGGGTACTTTGAGGCTGAACTTGAAGTTTACTGTTCAAAATTATTTATCAAATTTTTAAAAACAACCAAGGTGTACTAAAATTTCTAGCATTGAACTGAGTTCCAGGAAGAGAAAAACAAGGTAGCAAATCATAAAAAATGTTTCTTCGATGAATATAAGGGTGTCCGATCTATTTTAAACCCAAACAGAATAGAGGCATTAAAAGATATTGCAGCAAAAAATTACTTGTGTCTGGCCATTAACTGTCAATAGTACTGCTTATTGAAGGAGGGACTGACTTTACTACATATAGCTAGATCAAATCTTAGCATAGCAAGTATTACAAAACATAATTGTACAGTGCTCATTAAGATATCCTCCTCTGTTAATCCTGCGTGAAAGCATACTGTTTCAGTAATTGCTGCATAATATTGCTGAATTAAAAATGATACTGTACTACGATATAGGAAAGTGGAAGAAATTTTACCTTTAAGTCAAGTAGTGTTACAGCATTGGCATTTGCAATCCATGACATTACAGATGAGAGTAATCCACGCGGTAGCTGAGATGTCACAAGGGACTTTTGAAAAATCAAACACAAATCAAATGAAATATCAAACCAAAGAAGAATGCAGGAATGGGTGTTATGCAACTCTAAATTTCTAAAGGCTAGTGCAGCTTGAGAAGAAAATCTGGACTATTCTTATTCAGGGGAAGAACATCAACAACAAAATCTAGAACAAAAAGTATAAAATGTCCTAGGATTCTGAAGAATTCTGGAAGGCTGGACTTTTTTTCCAGAAACTTGATGTAAGTTAGAGTAAATATTTGCTATGTTAGATCGTATGCACAGTATTTACCTCGAATTCATAACGAAATAGCCTCTGAAACCAAATGATGTCTGATTGTGCTGAGAAAATTGCCTTTGACAAGCAGTCCATTAGATACTGAACAGTGAAATCTCTGATTTAAAAAGTAATAATATTTACATGATTGTGCAGTGTAATTATTATAGAACTACAGGAAGAAAATCTGAATACTCCGTTGAATACAATATGAATGGACATGGATATATATGGATATGTATTAGTAGCAGTAATTGACAAGGCGCCGCCCTACTGAAGGCCCCAGTAAGCAATCTCATGTTCATAAAATTGTGAAATTTCTTCGCAACGGCACATAAATTTTGTTGGCATTTAAGTGAATCTCCCTTCCAACATTGCAATTTTAATTGAATGCGATCAGATGTACAATTCTCCGTCAAGAAATTGAACAATTATTCAAAAATGCTAAATTTTCATAATTTTACTACATGGAAACTATCCATATCATTCAATAAAAAATTAATTGTGCTGTGCGGTGTGCTTTGTGCATGCAATTAGCTAGAAAATCAAGATTATTGGGTATTTCGAGTCTTTAATGAGACAAAAGAGCACAGAAAGACTGGTGGTTACTTCCATCTGCATTCAGCTGACTATTTTATTTCAAGAAACATACCTTTGAAATCTACTATTTTGGAACTCTTGGTGAAATTTCTGAAATAACATGGGTTGTCTAGATGTAATCGAATACTTCAGATGAGAGGCTCATGCAAACCCTCTCACAATTGTGTGAAGCAGTTAAGACATATTGTGGCAATATGGTGTTACCGATGTATAATATTACCTTCTCCACATGTTGACTCTAGTCAAAGCACTGAACCAAAACTTTGCAAGCTGATCACTGTTGTCATGGGGTTTAGATGATGGTGCTATGTGACGCTGAAGCAACAAAGAAAGTGATAATTTATAATCTAGATAAAACTAACAATGAATAAGTAACAATATCGTAATAAATGACAAAACTCAATTTTCAAAATCACATTATTGTCATTATTAAGACCTGATGCCTGGTGGCTTGAAGTAGAAAGGGATCCATCATTTTTGATATAAGATTGATATTCTCTATGTAATGTACTGTGCCAACTAGACTTCTTAAGGAAACACAATAATCTATCACAAAGCGTTCATCGACATTTCATGGACAATTTAAAAAAGTTTAAATGTTAAATTTCCAAATTTCTCATAATTTCATGAACTTTTCATATACAGTTCATTATCACACCCTTTGATAACTTTATTATTACATCCTTTGATATACATATTTTGAATGGAATATGGCTAATTGAAAGTATAATTGATAATAATAATAGATTATCTTTCTTTACTATCTCTTGTAGGACAGTAGGACCAACTCAAATTGTTAAACTATATCCTGGACAAAATTTGTTTGTGGAGCAATTAGCCTCTTCAGACTCACAACGATGATTCCAGCCAACTGCTGAGAGTATATACCAGGTTCAGGGTATTGCCATACTCTTTCTGCGTAACCAGCTTGCCTGGCATCAATATGAATCACAGCATCAATCAATGAAAAAAACCTATCAATTAAAATGATGTAAAAACATAGTAACAACAAGTTTTCATCTTTACTTCAAAATAGTAATTATATTGCCTAACACTGTCAAGGCAGAAAAAAGTTCCTCAGTTTTAAGTGAAAAGAAAGTTGGCAATGCAGTAACATTTGATTTAAAGGAAGTTAACCATACTTTGTATTTGAACCATGATTCGACAGTAATCAATTTAGTACGATAATAGATGATCGAAAGGTAATCAAGGAGCCCTTCGTGAAAGGTCACCTGTATATACGGACGTTATTTAAATCTAGTTCATGTGACTATCATATATAGACTTTGTAGAAACTGCTAAGCCTTCTAATCATCTTGGAAAAACAATAAAATTATCATCAACTGGAGGCTGATAAGTTGTAATTATCTGTACTAATAAGTTAGCTTACCCTTCTATTTCCATTGAAATGTCCATCTCTTTTACAAGTAAAGGTATAACGAGACTTATCAAACGCAAGATGGCATTGTGACAGAGATTTTGTAATAGAACAGCCAATCGCTCCAAGCCAACATTCAAAAATTGTGCACGACTAAAATAGAACAAAAAATAGAATAAGAACCAAGTATAAAACTGAATTGGAAGCTTCAAGGCTAGCATTTGATAATAGAATAATATACCAAATAAATATCAAAGGATCCAACAAAATATAAAGTTTGTGAACGCTAAATGACCAGTTTTTCGGAAACATTTTCATGAACAAGTTTGTGTTTTCAAAATAGAATAGTGTTCAAAAAGAGCTAATTGGCAGCTCTAAAAAAGAATCACAATGTTTAATCAAAATTCTAAATTTTGACTTTTGTCAGAAAATTGAAAACTGGAGATGAATGATCAGCTGCATTGAATAGCTCAGTACACGATAGAAGGAATTAAAAGGTTATTGATTAAGACAGGAATGGACCTACATACCTATGTCCAATTGAGCTCATAGCAATAGAAACATATGATGCAAGGGAACCAAGTGACTGACATGCTCTTTTGAGATTCAATAGAACCACAGAATGTTCAAGCTCAAGTTCAGACACAGATTGAAGAGATAGAAATTCAATACATTTACCATACCAGCCAGCATTGGTTTCTGCAAGTAGATTAAAAGTATGACAGATACAGTATATGGAATACATGGAATACAATGTGAAAGATATGATGACCATCGTAGATCACTGTTCAGGGTATCATTATAACTATTTGCTCTATTATGTGACATTCATATCTGATTTTCATGAACATGCAATTCAACGTTCATGATTATATTCTAAAATTTTCATAAAAAACTCATGAGGTAATCGAATGGTTAACCAGGTTCATGGATTGTCAATTTGACTCTGTAATGCAGAATCTATTTATAAAATCAAGCTGAAACTGTAGGCCTAACATTTTTCTCGTCGAAGCTTCAGGGAACTATTTGAAAAAAATACCTATATAGTAAATAGCCGCCATGAAATGTTGATGAAAGTTTACTGATATCATTGTAGTAATCTGTAGTAACTGATGCGGTATTGACATACCGAAGCATGCTGTCACAAAGTGTGGGATCCTGGGAACCTGGTTCCCGGAAGGCCAGCACAAAATAAGAAGGTTTCCAATCTTATCATGATTATTTTCTTATTCAAAATTTATTAATTATTTTTGAATTTCATGTTTTGAAATCCATGATTCTTGCTTCAAAGTAAATCAAATTTCTGCAATATTAAGATCAATTCTTCAAAACTATGAAGCATTCTAAATTCAATCCCAGAAGGTTTACAATCAAACAACACAGTTACCGGAAGATCAAAAATTTTGTGACACCCTGTACCGAAGGCACCCATATCACTCCTCCATTTCTGGAGGAGTGGCTATTTTTGCTGAGAGCAATGATGTTAAATGCTTTTTATTGATCTTAGCCACGACACTGCAGATCAATTTTAACAGATTTATCGCAGATAGGCCTTGATATTCAATGCGCAATGATGCGTCATTCCACTTACCATCCTTAGATGGTACTCATTTGATGTTTTTGATAAATTTCAAGGCCGGGGCTTTCGGAGAATTTGGACTGTAGTTGATCAGATATGATCAGCACTTAATTTTGGTTGCTCTGCCATCTTAGCAAATCCTAAGTTATCATTGTGAAAGATATATGATGAAAGATTCATCGACTTTTTGTGCTTGCTTTATGAGCTGCTTATTGTCAATTCATAAAGGATGAGAAGTTATAAATTTTGTGAGCTGTGTTTCATGGTAGAAAGATAAAAAAGGTAAGGTGCTATTTCAAGTTAGAAATACGTTATGCAAAGAATCGAAGACAAGACTTTTTTATGATTCTCATACTAATCATCATCATCAATCATCATTTATTCAGAGAACCTTTCAAAGTAGATTGTAATACAAATTACAATTAACAGTTTTCCCAACCGCACTATAACTGTAATTATGTAAGCCTGGTATTCAATCTCATGCAACTATTGAACTTTAAAACAGTAATCAAAGATGCTGATTTGGGACAAATCGAATTAGATTATTGGATAGTTTTTTGAAAAGGTGATTGTGATAAGGATGACAAAGATTCTGTAATATAAATTATTGAAATATATGGAATTTTATCGCACCTTTTGATCTAGACTCTCCAATATCCACAAGAGTTTCTCTTCTACTTGCATTTCTGTCTTCAGGTTGATCATTATCATGAAGTTTGAGTGACAACGCAACCTCCCAGAGCCAGTGATTGAATTCTTGCTGGGCATGTGGATGGATAATTTTGTTGTAAGATGTGACTGCAAGCTTACTGACCTAAATTACATCAGAATAGAAAATCAAAATGATAGTTATGATACACTGGTAGTTCAAAGGAAGTTATTGCACGGTGTGCAGGAGATCTGGGGCTTCCCTGTTATTATCGAACACGGGTCTTTAACATGCTTAGTCAACTTGGTTGGCTATCAGTCAGAGACATAATAACATCTCACCAGCTAATCTTCACACAAAATCAAATTCGACATAGCCTCTCATGTGCTTCAAAAAATCACATTCCACAAGAACACACTCATATTTCCCCAACGACATCTACATTGAGCCAAGTCATCCACATTCATTCAAACACGCTGGTGCTCGAAAGTGGAATGATGTTGCGTCTGGGATGAAGGTGGTTACTAGCGATGGTGCCAAATTTAAGCATCTCCTCAAGAATCAAATGCATGTCAATAACACATTTAATTAATTTTTACTCACTAATATATATATTAGGAGCAGTAATGCAACAAGAGGTAACTATTTTTAAAAGACTATCCAACATTTCCTTCTGTTTGTACAAGCCGTCTTGAATACTGTATGAGAGTATGCTAGCTACATTACATTTCCTCTATAAACGCTGTGATAGTGCTAAATGCAAACTTTATTGCATTCTTTGTATTACACAAATCTTTATTTTCAACGAATGAAGGATTAGAAAATCGTTGAGCAGGTTGCTGCTTTGACATGGTTGCTATGAAAATGTTCTTGTTGCTACGAGCGAGCTGTGAATAACAACTTATTCCCCGCTGTCGACGGGAAATAACTGATTTAGTTTAGGTCACGTGACAAGCAATCAACCAATCACGGACACTATTAAAAAACATGAAAATACTAAATGCGATTATTCCATTGGGTTGTTTTACTGAAAAATTGCGAAGTAAAATCAAAATTGGACATGAATACAGCTGCCTAAGTGTGATAAAATGAAACCTTTATAGTTACGAGTTACATCATCAATTTTCTTACCTGACCAATGATTCCAGGGTTGTCATTTTCAATAAGTAGTAGTCCACCGGGGTGATTTGGGAATGTACAGCCATTGACATCAACCAAAAGCAAAGCAATAACACAGTGGAACTCCCGTGGAAGGAACAAAACTGAGCTGTCATCCTTAAAAAAGTGATATATTGCAATAAAATATAGATTTAATGAAATCAAAATCACCCACTTCAACATGACAAAATAAAAACATTAATCACAACATAAGATAACGGTATGTAACTAAATTTGATTTAATTAGTTAGAACCAAACCAGTTGCCAGAATATGCCTGTGTGTGGAAAGGATTATATCCCAATTAACCGGTAGGTCAGGCCCGGGGAACAGGGAACGTGGAATACGGAATAAAAAATGTCAAATATCGTTATTTTTGCCGCTGTTCCCAGCGATGTTTAAGCTGTTGACCTTTTGCGGTAGAACGCTGTGGCTCATCTAGATGGGCTAGGTAGTCTTGCTTAGAAGGCTTGGAGTCTTGAATGTTGAAACTTTCAAATAGATTCTCAAATAGATAATTTAGAAGTCTATCATTTCAAATTTAAGTACATACCTGTGTGTTGATTATTAAATTAAAGCAACAATTGAATTTTCAATAATGGAAGGAAAATCAACCACATTTTGAATTGAAGATCTATAAAGTCGTTTAACTGGGATATTTATTTTCAACTTCCTTCTGGTTGCATAAACAACCGATATAGAGGTCAAATTTTACTTTCCTTATCTGCACAGTCGCTATAGCAACAGCAGACAAAGTTTGTGTTTATTTGGCCCACTAATTCATTAAAGTGCTAAATTTGAAAAGCTTACTTTAAAATGTATCTAATGGTACAATACATCTAACTAATTCCAGTAACTTTTTCCACAGAATAGGCCTAGGTGCCGCTACAGAAAATACCTTATCTCCGTAGGATTTTAAATTGCTGGGAACTACAGTGAATAACGTTTCTGATAATCATCTCAGACAGCGTTGAGGATGGTAAGGAGTCTAAAGTTCTTTCAAACAAATCGGACAAGATTAATGATTATGTAAAGATTTGTAAGTCAATAATAAAACTTTGAAAATGATGTGTTATTCAACTGGAATAAGGTATATATAGGCCTTTAAAATAAAATTATAAACTAAAGTTGATTACAAAACTAAATGTTCAACTAATGCAACGTATTGAACATCATAAGCTACAGTACAATCATGTATATACTATCAATAACTTAATTTTTGAATTCCACATATCCACAAATTAAAAGGATCATGGTGTCCTCTAAAAATATAAGCGCAGGAATCTACTTAAATTTAAAATGATGTACCTCTAAATTATGTCTTGAGAATCTATTTGAAAGTGTGAACAAGCAAGATTTTAAGCCTTCTAAGCAAGACTACTTAGCCCATCTAGATGAGCTACAGCTTTCTACCGCAAAAAGCCAACAGCTCAAACATCGCTGGGAACAGCGGCAAAAAATTACAATATTTGACATTTTTTATTTCGTATTCCGCGTTCCGCGGGCCTGGCCCACTGCCAATAAACTCTCATTCTCTATTTGATATTTTTCAGAAGGTAATTACTATTTAGAACAGGTGATTGCAAAATATGTCTACAATATATGCAAAGATATATAAAGCTGATTAGATAGATAGACAGATCATATATTTCAAACATATTAAAGGAAGATACAAAATTACAAAAGATAGCATTGAGCCAAATATGACAGTTACTGTACAAAATATTAGGCTAGCTAATTACAATGATAAATATAATATGTTTGGCGTGACTCCTGAAGCACGAGAGCTTGTTTGTTTGGAGTACGTGGTTAAGGCAATTTATTATATAGCATTTTTTTATAAGAATTATTGGTTAAAAGTTAAAACTGCTTATAAATTGAATCTATTGGGTTTTTAACAATGATTAAGGTATTATACAAAACAATACAAAAAATAAAATAAAATAAAAGAGGTAGCAAATATAATAGTAATATAATAGTAATAGTAAAATAGTAAATCAAAAAAGTTTTAAAAGTATAAAATATTTCCAATCATATGTAAGCTAATTAATTGCAGCATAATACAAAATATTAAGATAACACCAGGATGTTACAGATACAGTAAAATAAAAGTTAAAATTTGTAGAAATTATATATTTTTTTATTTATGATGAGCACACATAGCAATCATTCACAGTGCACACATTGTAATATTTTTCAATGAGGCTATCTTTCAATTTAGAAAGAAATAGTTTTCTCGAGCAATTGATACTGAAAGTCCAGTTGAAACTGTTCCAAATATAGGGGAAAATGTAGCATGGCAAATTTTGGCTGGTCTTAGCAAAAGGCACGACAAAGAAGTTGTGAAGACGGTATCGCTCCTCTATAAAAGAGAACATGTCCTGTATGATAGGAGGGCACTTCTTGTAAATTACCTTAAACATAATGGAGCATATACGAACTTTAAAAAGATCACCAATCTTCAAAAGACCTAATCTTTTGAAAATTGGTTCACTGTGAGCGTTGTATGGAGAGTTGAGGATGACACGGATACATTTTTTTTTAAGTTTGCAAACTTTCGACATGGCAGAACTATTACCCCAAATAGCAAGACAATATTGTAGATGTGGATTAATCACAGCTTGGTAAATTTGCAGTTTGTGACGAGCAGTAAGGAAGTTTTTTAGACGGATCAGTGTGTAAATGTTCTTCCTAATACGTGTGCAAACATTATTTATGTGCTCATGCCAATTTAGTTTTGTGTCCACAAAAACACCTAAAACTTTGACAGAATGACATTTGTTGATAGCAATATTATTGAGTTTTAGAATCATTTCAGGTTGTTTGTTGGAATTTGAGAATAGTATGAATTTGGATTTTGCTGGATGTAAAGTCAACTGATTGTCAGAAAACCAT
Source organism: Haliclystus octoradiatus (assembly GCA_916610825.1). Lineage (NCBI taxonomy): Eukaryota > Metazoa > Cnidaria > Staurozoa > Stauromedusae > Haliclystidae > Haliclystus > Haliclystus octoradiatus. Next base: position 20,023,850 of record OU744448.1, read on the forward strand.
TTTGATACTTTGAAAAGTTCCATATTTGCTTTTGTTTCAAGTTCTGATAAATTGTTAGAGGACATTTGAAGGGTTGTATCATCAGCAAATAAGCTTGTACAAAATTCAGTAGAAGAAGGAAAGTCGTTAATAAAAATAAGGAAAAGGAGTGGTCCAAGGATACTTCCTTGAGGCACACCACAAGATATTGATTGAAGATCTGAAAAACAACCGTTAAAAACTACAAGCTGTTTCCTGTTTTCTAAATAATTTGTTATCCATGCAAAGGAGTTACCACGAAAACCATAATGCCATAGCTTTTTCAGAAGAAGGTTATGAGACACAGTATCAAATGCTTTTTTCAGGTCAAGAAAAAGGCCGATGTGATATTTATGTTGAGAATTTTGAAATTTATTGTTCAAGAAATTCATTATGCAATGAACAGTTTCTGTTCCTGATCTGAAACCAAATTGAAATTTGCTGAAAAAGTTTTCATCAAAATATAAATAAAATTGTTTGTAAACGATCTTTTCCAAAACTTTCGAGAAAGAACTTAACAAAGAAATTGGTCTGTAATTGGAAAAACTGTGAGGATCTCCAGATTTGAAAAGGGGTAAAACTTTTGCACATTTGAAAGAGGATGGTATGTAACCTGTTTCAAGAGACATATTTATTAAAAATGTAAAAGGGGAAATAATTTCTGACTTGATGTGTTTGATACATTTGTTGGAAATTTCGTCAAGGCCACAGCTATATTTGTTTTTAAGATTGTCGATAACTTTTCCAACAGCAATGTCAGAAACAGAGTGAAAATGAAAAGTGTCGGTATATGATCAACATTGGAAGGTACTCTTCCCTTATAGAGAGACTTGTAAGTCAGTGATCATACAATTTTATACAGCTGCGCTTTTTTACTCAGTAGTGGTAGGGGCAGAATAGAGTTGTCAATAGTAACAGTGCAGCCCATGCATAGGACCCCCAACCAACCAAGCACCTGGGCCAAATAATTCTACTGGTGATGAGGTTAGAGAAGCATAAGACAAGGCACATTTCACATACCAAAATCTTGAAGAACTGGGAAACAGTTTCTGGTGAGACATAGTTTGAATAGAAGTAAATAGCAGTTCATCCACACAGTGGTATTACGTTACCTCTACTGTACCATAATTAAGATGTTTCAAGATGAGCCGTGCTAGTTGATGTTCTGCTGAAACAATGGGAGTATGGAGAAGCCATTTTCTAAGGTTATTAACATCCACATCTAGAGGCGTCCATTTGTCAAGAGGTAATACTTTGAAGAGAGAAAGTATATCCTTTGTAACAAAAAATAACAAAAATTAGCCTTAAATCACAGCAAAAAGGCAGGTCCATAGTACAGGCTCATTCAGAACAGATAGTTATTATTACTGTATACCATCAGACAATCTAACCTACAAATTACTCACTCGATATAAGCTCATTGAAATTAGCATTCATCAAGGAGCAAATAATCAAAAAACGGCTTCTTTGTAATGGGCTCTGTTTTCATTTACAAAGTTAGCATAGAAATATCCTTTAGCGGTTGAAAAAATCATGAAGCTGTCATATTTTGATTGAACGTAAAAGCGGCTGAATAAATTGTTTAATTGGGCTTATGATGGGTTGAATTGATTTATAGTGACATATTGTACATTTGGACATGAGGAAGCATAATAATGTGGAATTCTACTTATAAAATTATAACTTATCAGCAATTTGAATTGGTCTGGGATAGGCCTATAGCTAATTATAAGTTAAATGAAATACTGCGGGCAACCTTCTTGGATTCAAGTTCAACTTGACAAATTTGAAAGAATAGCAAAAAATAAATACAAGTCCTTCAATCTATGTTTAGTGTGCAATTGAAGTTATTTAAGTCAATAATATTACAGTCATACCTCTTTCATTGACGTAACTTTTGACTGGACATAATCTAAGATGAATGATATTACAAACGGATGGTGTGCAGCTATGTTAGCGAGGTTGTTTCGACCATCTTTACAACAGAAATCCTTAGTACTTTTTAGCACAAAAGCAATCTGAAAAGTTAAAAAAATAAACTATTGAAAATTTGAAAACAATACAAACAATACAAACAATATAAAATATTTCTAAAATCGTCTAACATAAAATTAAATGCAAAAGCAGAAGACTGGATGTTTGATATCAATCAAATTTTACTTTAACTATCAATATAAGTACATAAATGAGAGACAAATTGCATGGTAAAAATGTGAAGTGGATTTTACCTCGAATTCAATTAAACACACTTTCTCAATAAATGATCGATCTTCAATTGGTCGTGCAGTGGCCATATTTGCAAGAGCTGACAAGAGAAATATGGCCTCGCCAGGTATCATGGTACTCACGTCAGCAAGCATAGATTCAACAGACATATCTGATGTGAAGGCGGTATTACGACGGATAAATTTACTCATGACATTTAACACAGCATCTGATGAAATTGCACTATATGGCATTGATGCAAGAAATTGCCAGGTACCAGCACTGTAAAATTGAATGAGTTTGAATTAAAATTAGTATTGCAGTAATGATGTAAGATGAATTGCGTAGAATTTCAATGATCTTTTTAAGATTGAGAAAATGATAGTTGTAGACAAATTGAAAAACTATTACGCAATTCAGAAGCCCATTATGTTGCTACTTGAGTATAACAGCTATACATACCTTTTCGAAGACATGATTTGATGTGCTCCACGGAAAAAGAACTGATCAAACTCCAGTTGTAGTCTTTCAATGCTAAATTGCTGATGTACAGACATGAACACAGGTGTGTCTTTAAAAGTATCCCCACAAATTTCGAGTCGCCAACGACAGTAGCAACTCCAATGGAATGATATTAATTGAACTATGAGTCTGATAGAACAAAAATAAGATTCAAATCATTGCACACCGCAGCATATTAAAAAAATTCAGAATGAGAGTTTGAAATCAAAGTGAAAACAGTGTACTATCCTGTTCACAGTTTAAAAAAAACTTAAACATAATGAAACATGTAGCATAAGGTCTAAAATTATTACCTGACAGTCTGAGATACACGTTTAAGAAATTGTCGATATCGTAGATAATTGTATGTGTCAAATATACGCCCAAGTAAAGTTACAAGACAGGAGCCAAATGCCAAAATTCTCGCCATCTCATTACTTGTAAACTTTGTCATGTCATAGCAAGGTTCACCTTTATAAATTAACACATTAATGAAATACAGTATACATATAACATCAACAAAAGACATAATTTTATGATTCAAAATATTAAAAGACACTAAGGTTATAGATATTTAAAACACAGATTAATTTAATGGTAATGAAATTCAAACATTTACTGAGTATCTAATTAATTTTTGAGTTCATATCCAATGCAGTTATTGTGTAGTAGATTATCTGAAATCACCATGATACTAGTTTCATTCTAGGCTGGAACATTGTTTGCTAGCACCAGGAAGGGAAGGTAGCTAAGTTTAAGGTAACAAGTACAGTCACATTTGTGATACTATGTGATTCTGCCTATAGAAAAAAGAAGAAACTCACACAAAATTTCAACAAGTTTGCAAAATGAGCAATCCAAGCAATCCCCAGTTAAAAAAAGTTCATTAGTTCATCATGCCAATAAAACTAATTCAAGATTCCACTCTTAGTCCTGCTTAACTCAGAATACATGGGGGTATCTGTTTCCATGCTCTAATAAATACAAATGATGTGGTGCTATTTGGTTTGTTATTTCTCACCACAATCATTTCTTGTGATCTTCAGCAAATAGAAAAACAATTCTTCGATTGGTAACTGATCAAACATTGCCACAAGATCATTTTCTTGGAGTAGATACAAACAGTCTTCTTGATCTTCATCCTAATTGATCAAGTTGAAACACACACACAAATAGCACTAAGCTTTATTTTCTTGAAATAGTTACATATCGGAATATTAATATTAATATGAAGTGGTATCATTGGAATAAAGATGAATATCAAGCATGCATTTAAGAAGCTAGTAGTCTAACATTGTCTGGGTCTGACAAAAGTAGGGATCCAGGAATCCTACATTCCGCAAGGTTAGAGTAAATTAAGAAGAAACTGGATGTTTTATGATTTATCGGTCAAACATCAACAAAAAAATTATCTAGCATGTAGGATTCCAGAAGGCTGAACCTTTTGTCAGACTCTGGACATTGTATTAACATCAATGTACAGTAGTCTATTACAAATCATTTCCTGTAAATCTATTCCTGTGTAATTTTATTTAATTGTACTCCGTTAACTCTCTCCTTTGAAAATATAGTTTACTATGCAAAAATGTATCTCGTAATGCCTTTCTACGCCTCTGTGTAAGCTTTTTATTCAACCTTAGGATGTCACCCAAACATTCTGTTAAATATATTATGAAATAAATAATAAATCATATTGTCTTCAATTGCTACACAACGGTTCAAACTTAAATGGTAATGAACAATAAACCACTTCAGTAAATTCTTGAATATTATTATCCGACCAGGTACAGATTAACTATACTATATCTGTGATAATAAATAATAAAGGAAAGAGTGTGAAGACAATAGCCCAAACATAATCATAAATGCATGATAGAATTACTTCTTCACGGTCTTCTTCAACAAATGTCCAATTGGATGCTGCATTCTCATTTCCTGTTGAAGGTATGTTGTACTTTTCCAAGAACTCTTTCCTTCCCCTGTTGCCATCAAATGCAATGGAATTAAAAGACAGTAACAAAAGAAATCATCAAACTACAATATTGTTATGAACCTTTAAAAACTGCTCATGAACTGTTCATGAACTGTTCATAACCGTTGACAAAGAACAATAAAGAAGAATTTGAGAATATTGAATTTAATTGCTAGCACATTGAAACGCCTCCTTACCTTGTTGGTAATGTGACAGTTGCAACCATGACAATAAAATGATGAACTAAAGGGCTATCCCAGAATCCAACATTGGAACATAATAACTCAAAGGATGGAAATTGAATCATATGAGCAAGTGGGGCAACACTTCCAGGGGGACAACGTAGAATGTGATTAAGCACAAAGAACTGATCTGGCAGAGAACCAACTCTGAGTAGAATACCAACCTGGAAAACAGAAAAAATTATATCATAAAGAGAAGTCATAGATAGTTTTGGATGGGAAGGTTTAGCATTCCGGAATTCCAAAACATTTTTAATCTTCTTATTGTTGAGGTTTTACCTATAAATATGAAAATATCAATGTTCTTCTAAATTTGTTTCCAGAATTCCAACTTTTGTTGAACCTACCCCCTGCGTAAAACAGTTAGGAGTTCATGAACTCCAAGGTTTAGCTACACACATGCGTTGACGTTGGAGCATCACGAGATGCAAAGAACCAAATTAGAATCATCTGTTAAACATCATTTCATATTGTTTGACGTTGACACATATGTAACTATTAAATTTTCATCTAGCTACAACCATTTGTTGCAAAGATAGAGGCAAGTCTTACTTTGATATAAGATGATATGATCTCATAGTCTTTGGTATAATTGTCGATTGAAACACAAACGAGTTGTGTTATACAGTGGAACCCACTTAAGTGCAATTCAGATAGTGAAATCTCAGCTTATATGCAACCTGGCTTTAAAACTATATTGACTATTTTGTAGTCATGTCCTTGATAAACAATTTCGAATAAGTGCAAATTTGGATAACTGTAATGAAATAGTTAACAATTTTGACTTACACTTAAGCGGGTTACATTGTATAGAGTATTGCATACTGATAGCCTGTATTGGAAGGTTATGCATGTAAGCTCAAATCACATATCTAATTATGTAAAATCAGCTTAGAGATTTCATATCTGAAGGTGATCAATGACAGATCTATTGTCCCCCTCAAGCAGACCAGGAATTCGTTGATAAAGTACTCAAATAGATACATCTTATAACTCTGTAAGGGGTGATTAGGGAAACTTACTAGTCTCTGTATCCAAGCATCAACATCCTTTACAAATCCTTCTTCATCTATCTGGCGTCTTTTGAACATGAATAATACAGTTATAGAATCACGTAGACCGCAAAGGTATTTGATTAAATCAGGTGATAGTTGTCTTGGTAGTAAACCTAAAAGAAAACCATCAAAGAAAAGGAGTTGTAGTTGTTTCTTTTCTGGTGCTGCATACACCATTTAATTAAAATGTTTTCAATTGTCTATGATCTTTAAAACTGGCTCAGTTTGATAAGGTGAAAATTACGGAAATATAACATAACACAATTCCCTGATACATGATGACTGTAAAAAGAAGGTAAATTACCTGAAACAGGAATATCACTACTTCCAATCACAATGTCTTTACAAGATGAATGCAGTAGGCATAAATGTGAATCAATCCGTAACCTAGCCATTTGTGTATTATACTGACGCAAAAGGAGTTCCTATAAATTAAAGGTGGAAACATTCAATTACTATTAAAACAAACTTATTTGGTTGTCTTCGTCCTCCTTTTTCCTTCGTACCCCTGCAAAAAACAGTTACGGAGCTCATGAACAGTTCATAAATGTTAAATCGACCCAAATTTCATTAACTCTTCATGAACTGTTTTCATGAAATGAATTCATAAAAAGTTCATGGGAATTGGGCCATTTAATGTTTATGAACTAGGTCATGACAATTCATGTACTGTTTGTGAACTTTTCATGGACTCCTAAACTGTTTTTCACAAGGGCTAGACCAAATATCTAATTTATTTACAAAAAACTGCAATTATTGTTTAACAACAGAAATGCTACTGTTGCTACAGATCAATTGTTGGGGAAATTTATGAAACATCCACAAACAGTTGAATGAAAATTGATGAAAGTGAAATGAAGCAATTTTTCATGGAATTTTCATCAAGAAGTTCATAAAAGTGTACAATTTAAAGTTCGTATTTCCCAAGGATTATTTTATAATTCTTTGAAAAAATAGCTTTCATTTGCAAAGAGCAGCAGAATTATCCCCTGTGAAACAATTTGTGAATATTAAATGCCAGATTTTCATGAACTGCCCATGAACAGCTCATTAAAACAGTACATTTAACAGTCATGAATTCAACACATTTTTTCTCAGATGTAGCTTAATGAAATATAAAAACACAGTTCAGGAGCTTATGTACAGTTCATGAATGCTAAGTTACCCAATTTTCATGAAATATTAATGAAATGTTCATGAACAGTTCATGAAAATTAGGCCATTTAATGTTCATGGACTGTTTACGAACCCATGGACTGTTTTTCACAGAGCAGTAGCCTACCTCATAAGCAATAGTCGAAATTTCTTTCAAATGACCAAACAAGATGATTGCCCTCTCATTGCAAAATTCCATCCATTTATATGGTATATCCTGAGAACAGTAGATACCATCACGACAGGGTCTCTAGTAGAGATAGACAAAATAAATTGGACTTTGTTGATGCAAAACATTTGATTGCCAGTTAATATACATCAGGGGATTAATTATATGATATATAGTACCGTCACATTTAAAGATTTGTCTGCAGATTGCCAAACATCAGCTCGTTCATTGTGCCATCTCGAACGTATAGTCTAAAAATGAACGCAATAATAGGACAATTTGAGTAAATAGTTAACGAATAACGCTTTTTAGCATAGAAATTTGATGTTAATTTATGTATAACATATTCAATTTAGAAGTATGATGCTATTAATGATCCATTTATTTTTCAATGGATTTCAAAGGATTTCAATAGATCTTAATGATTGAAAAAATTGGTAACAGGCAAAGAAATCAAAACAGAGAAGATGACAAGAGTTAAGTAGACAACAGAATTACTTTGAAAAATTAAACCACAACACAAAAAGATGGACCTACCTATAGATTATGAAAAGAAACAAGGGAAATGGTTTGATATTAATTAGCATATCATCCTTGTAACATATTTTACAACCATTGTAATTTTAAGGTCTCTAGGTGAAATAATAAACATCCTGTTTGTAAATGAACTGTCAACTCTGTGATATCCAAAGGAATTTAGTATTTTCCAAGGGATTATGTTGCTAATAAACATGATTAGCATATGATTAAAACATCTTTATTAGTGGTTACACAATTGGCATAGTAGAATATATAAAACAAATATCAAACGAGGGATGTAGTTGTGACTACTAGGATAGAGTGATCCAGATCAAATGTCTTATAAAGATTTGTGACAATATAATGCGAAATGTATGTTGAGATTAGTCTGTAACGCCTGCTTGTCAGTGGCTAAATTAGCATCCAGGAGCTTTAATGATTGATAGCTCATACCTCCCTTGCAAAACAGTTCAGAAGTTCATGAACAGTTCATGAACAGTTCATGGACGTTTAATGGCCCCAATTTACATGAACTGTTCATGAACTGTTAATGAACTTCTGAACTGTTTTTCGCAGGGGCTGTCATAGGTTATCAAGCATGAAATTTAAAATGAGGAACTTGATAGATACCTGAATCTTTTTGTGGCATTTAACCAAAGATATACGGCATTTCCAGTATGATAGGACCAATTCATAGAACTCTGATTCTTCTTTGCCTTTTCCTTCCTAAGAATAATGTAAAAGCAACAAGAATGAGAAAGTCAATTGCAAGACAAACATCAGGCCTAGGTTTAAGTATAATAGAGTTGGCATGTAGAATTTCCCTTAACTTTTACCTACAAACAGATTATAAAACAATAGCAATTCTTAATAAGGCCTACTTAATTGGTAAGATTATATACAGATAACTGTTGGTTGACTACTGTTTGCATGCTGTAGCCTTATTGCTCAACAGCACGGTAATATGCTAGGGTTTATTGGTTATGATCAGTATCACAGTCAGTCCTATAATTGATGGAATAATCATCAATACAAACATATACATCATACAGCCTTAATGACATAAGTCTAATTGAAAACGATTCCCAGGAGAAGGTCTGCATCTTTGAAATCTCATCACAGAATTACAATGAACTCATTAATGTAGGCTATTTAACTTGCATTCTGTATTTTCTGATTAAATAAATCAGATCATAAATAGTTAAGTGTGGGTATACAGTACATAAAATGTAATGCATTTAAGCATTTGATAGGCCTATGTTCTCCATTGTTGTTTGTGCGGACGTAACTAGGGCAGTTAAGTCTGCATAATAATTTTGGATTCAGCACCAAATCGATACCAGAACTGATTTAATTACTTCACAAAGGCAAATGCCGTAAATTATGTTTACCTTGATAAAATCTTCTATGAAATCTTCTAAATGCATCAACTCTGGATTAGTATACAAGTAGCTCAGCTGAATATCGTTGAAAGGTTGAAGAATTTCCCCAGTCATTTGTGCTGAATCAGATAACATGAAATTCTGTGATATGACATTTGAAGCAGTGAGTGGCTGGATGTCAGGTGAGATTTCACATTCTTTGTGCACTCCTTCCAAACATTCTTCTGTTTTTTCTTTTGAATCAGCTTTGACAACCTCTCTGGCAGGTAAATTGATCTCAACATCAGAAGAAATATCAGATAACACTTGAGTCTGTTCTAAACCAGAATCAGGAATAACCTCTGTTTGAACACCTTCTGTGGGGTACTCAGAAACATCAACAATTGATTCTTCAACAATAACATTAATATCTTCAGCATTTTTTGGTGAACATGACATCATAAAATCTACTTCTATTGATAGATTAGTAGTATCTTCTTCTTGGAAAATTTGTTCTGAATCAATATAATTTGGGCATTGTTCAGTGTTAGAAACTTGGGTAATTAGTGATGCGTCATCGTGATTTGTATCTGTTTCTTTTAAAAGTTCTGTTGTACTTGTGGTATCAACATGTGTAGTTGTTTCATCATGAAAAGAAGATTCTGCATCTTTGTAAATATCCAGATCTTCATTTGTGGGCTGTTTTACTGAATCCTCAGGTATGTGACTGTCATCTTTGACACATGTACTAGTTTCCAGATCATTGATTACATCTTCATTTGATTTGGCTGACAAAGCATCTGTAAAGTATAATTTTTGCTTAGGTGTAGAATATATCTCATATTTGCCATCATTTGGAAAATATACTATCTATCTAAAGAATATAGAATCATTATTCATGGTATATAATCTAGATTTAAATAGTTTAAAAGGACAAGCGTTACCTCTGCGAAAAAATTATTCAGTTCATGAACAGTTCATGAACTAGTTCATGAGCATTAAGTGGCCCAATTTTCATGAATATTTTTATGAATTTGTCATGAAAAATGGACTCATGTACTCCAGAAATCCTTTTCGCAGGGGTTGTATTATTTCTGTTACAATGCCTGTGTCTGTGATTTACATTCTTGTGTGCGTACTACATTTTTTGCAGGAATATATAAAAAAATATCACGCTTTTACTATAACCTCGGCTATTGTTTCTAAGCTTCCCACTGTTATAAAGATCATTAGCACTTTCATGTCACATTTATACTAACGTTCCATGATTAAAATGATCCTTGCCCAGTTAAGCAGATCTTTCTTAAGATATTTAATACTGATGTAATAATAACTAATACACATACAGATAATATCTATAAATGATGAATGGAAAAATGTATATTCTCTTTAGCAGTAAAATTGAAACACCCTTTTCATTTCGACAGACAGACTCTGACTAAATAATTTACAAGTCAGTTTAATTTAAAACGATTCGAAAAATTGTAAACATGGCATTCCTTTTAGTTTCGAAATTGGGAGTTTCTAAGCGGGAGGTGACGCAAATGCAAGACTCTCTGTGATTGCTTGAATAAGTGCTATTTTTATGTGTGAAAATATCATGGCGAATATGGCTTTTAGGAGTGGCGGGAAAACCACTGAAACACTGATGGCTAAATAATAAAATTTAATATTTGTTACATATGAAGTTTTTATAATATCACAATATAATAGCAGCAAAACGCTTAAAAATATAAGCAGAGGTCGTTGTCAAAAAGGTAATGAATTAATACTTTAACCTTACAAACGCCAAGTCTGTAGTTGCGTAATATTTAATTATCATGAGTAATATATATATATATATATGAGTAAACGAACGAACGATTTGTTGTAGCCTAACTGTGATCGCTGTCTATTTGTAGGCTATCTCTGTTGTTCATAGCAATAATTCCTAATGACATTGCCATTTGTTGTGAGTTGCTGTGCAGTTGCTGTGCAATCACATATAAATGAGACAGATTTGTGCCCCTTGTCTTTCTTTGAAACAATTTCCGAATAATTGAGAATTATCAAGGGATGGTGTTTTATCTGCCTTCAATTCTCCTTTATAGTTCAAAGAAGGTGTATTTGAGAGGTGTTGAAGGTGTATTTGCATTTAAATAAGCCTAGCCACTAGCCTTGAGGCATATTTTGGCATTTTAAATGTGCGCAATAAGGCGAATGCCAGGTGTATATATAATGCTCGAATCAAATACGCCTGCATTAATTTCGCTCAAAGTATGCCGTTTAGCCATAGCGTTGAATAAACGGACAGTTGATCAAAAAATTGAGAATAATAATAACACTGCTAAAGGCTACTTTTGGGGAATATACCAGAAAATAGGAAATTGAAGGATGATAGCTTTTGCTAACGATAGGCTAGCGCAACAGGCTATCATTTAAATGTATGGCAGAGCATAGTTCTTAACCCTATCGATTTCGTAATACTTTAGTCCTTCTCTAGGCTAGGGCCGCTAGCTAAGGCTTACATTATAAAATCACAAAATAAATGTTATTATTTATATGAGAATGAGAACGTAACATCAATATTGCAAAGCCTAGTCTTGGTTAACAATTAAACAACAACACGTAAGAACTTATAGGTTCTTTAATTTGGTTTAGACTTTTCGCTGGTAATTTACTTGACAAACCTAGGCCTACCTACTGCTGTCCTACCTTGAAAAGAGTCTGTTGCACTCTTGGGTTTAATTTTGGGATCTTCTTTAACGGAGACTTTATTCTGGACCTCGACTGGAGAACGAATAACTATCCTACGGTTCTCTTTCTTTTTCTTTCTTGGCCTTACAGCCTCAGCCATGTTTACATTAAGAAATTCGCAGCATAACACAGTTTAGAAAACGCATTTATGCTGTTAAATTCTGAGAGTCCACTTGTTGAGGACTCGCCATGTTTGTTATGGAGGATTTTGTCGTCATTTTGATACTATTATTAGAACTTTTGAGCGAGGCTGGTTCTCATGTGACTCAACGAAATTCAGAAATTCACAGTGCTTCATGGAATTGTTTCAGCCATTACTCAAGAAATCATTCCTAGAGTAATTGTGTATTTCTAAATTTATGTAATGGCAAAAATAAGTTTTTTGGAAACGAGAGTTTTTAGTATTTGTATAAATAAGATTTTAACGAGCTCAAGATGATTAAGTTCTGTATTGTGACTATATTATTTCTCTTCGCAGTAGTGGACTTTGCTGCTACGAAAAAGGATAAACAATCTGGTAAAATAGGAAAAGATGTATTGGATTATTCGGAAACTGACATTTATAAATTAGAGGATCAATGGAATGTAAGTACATGGGAGACCAGACCTGCGAAGTTGCTAACTAGCTTGCTAAGCTTAGCTATAGCTTGCAGCCTTGCTACCTGCCCCCTGAGCCATAGGCCTACTATTTGAGTAACCTACATACAGCATACATGTATTTACGAAATTTGACATTTCGATCAGACGTAAACACAGCTTTCGAATTTCAAAATTCATCGAAAATATATTCATCTTAACATGGTAACTCTGGCGATAGCCGATATCTTTATATCTTTAGATGACCCTCCTGAAAATCATCTAAGATGAGTGAGGTTTCCTCTTTAAATATCAAATATATATATATATATATATATATATATGTATCTTTTCATAAACACTGGCAATGCGCAGGGCTAGCCGGCTAGTCAGATCTAGGAAATTTTGCGACTGACTCAAAAGGGGGAATAGCGGGGCAAAGCCCCATTTGCTTAATGTCTGAGAGATACCAAGGTTTTTATAAAATGTATAAGACTCTTTTGAAGCGGTGTCAAAAACATGTGTGCTTACTGTAGGTGTCCTTAACTGTAGGTGCCTGTTAATTTTCAAAAAATTTACTTCAGTTAATCAGTTTAGCCTCCTTTGAAATCTTTTTCTCGCGGCCATATTTTAAAAAACCAATAAAGGAAACAGCTTACTAATTAATTTGTCAGTTTTCTACGGACAGGCAGTCACTTGTTCTGCTCTTGGCACAAGGCAAACTGCTTTTCATTATATTATTTCTCCTTTTTGTAAGAAGTGGTAGTTGTGGAAAGCCAACTAGCAACTAATAACTTGATCTATTTCAATGAAATTGTATACTGATTGATAAGTTGTAAGTTAGAATGTCTCATGTTGGCAGCTGGCAGAATGCAGTTGGCTTTGTTCTAGTGTGAATTCCAGAATCAAATAGCTTCAGGGAAAGTAAGACGTAACTTTTTTTATATTAACATGAAAGATCTAATACAGTCAATATCGCATAATACGTTATCGTTGGGAACCCAAACTAGCTCAAATTAAACAACAATAGGATCTTTCTATTACAATATAAATGATAACACCCTCTTTATTCATGTCTCATGCTTATCTTTCAAAGTTAAAATCACCTCGCTGATCACCATTAAATTCTTGATTAATAAATTGTAATTCAAAATCAGACATTACACGTACAAATTACGATTCTTGCGATGTAAACCTTTGAATATTTTATGAGCAATTCTAGCCAACAACATCACAACAATCACTCAGACTACTCATGAAATTTAAACAAAGTCATGTTCATTTCCGAAAGCAAAACGATTTCCGTAGATTCTAACGCTTTCACAAATTTAATTGTCAACACCTCAGCAAAACAAAGAATCAAATAACAATAATAACGCACTAAGTGATAAAAAACCTTCTTGGGATCAACTATCTGGAGTGTATTGTGCGATAAAACCATAGACTTACATAAACTGCTGACGAAAATGTGCAACATGGGGAACAAAGATGGCTGACGCAAAGGACTTATTTTAGCGCTCTCCTCATTGACATTTTCAAAATTATTTGATCTCTCCTATAAACTCTTTTGTAATCTAAACTCCAAACAATAGGTTCTCACTGTCATAGAAAGATATTTTAAATAGGATTTTCCTACCAGCGAAGCGAGATTTGTTCATAGGATCACAATTATTTTCAAACATTTATGAATAATTTAAAATCATACCGAGAGACATGGAAATATAAAATTAAAAAAAGAAATACTAATTACCTTTAAATACGATTAAAAAATTGAACTTTTAACTCATGATTGATGCAACTTGAAATTGGTAGTCATAGATAACTATTTCATAAATAAATAGCCTATCCTGTTTCATTTAGAAACAAAAATTGCTCAAAAAATGGCTTGAAATTTTGCGGTTTTCAAGCCTCTGTTTTGGTACCTTGCGTCAGCCATTATGGATGCCCATGGTCGCTATGTGTTTTCCATTAAGTTTGGCAATGGAATCAGCAGTCTATGTAAGTCTACATTCAGACCACGAAGAGAGCTTTTGCATGATGTATGATGCTCAGGATTTCTTCGCATTGTTTTTGACATGGCGGATACAAGGTTTTTTCCCAGGTCATTTTCATATAGTAGGCCTAGTAGATGGAGATATGTAACTGATAGCCTGTTTAAATGTACTTGATTTTCTCTTTATCTTTATAATTAATATTAATTATTGAAATTAATCACAATAAACAGGAATTCATTGTGATAATTTGTATCAATCACAACAGATATTTCTCCATTATGGAACGGGACGGGTCCTTCCATAGGTCACTCTCATAATCCATGGTCCAGTTCCGAAGCGTATCTCTCTATTCGACAAGATTAAAAATCTTTATTTGAAGAAAAATTTAGTCTGAATGCTATTTTTCAATTAAATTTGTGCTTGCGTACAGAAAAATCAGTTATAAGTTCATTATAAGAATGTCACACTGCAATATATGGCGTTACCTGATGAGAAAGATGGTTTAAAGAAAAATGTGAAGTATTTAGCAAAACAAATTATTCACAGACTAGGTTGACCTGATAGCTTGATTGAAGTGATCATGTTTTATTTATTGATGCAGAGCACACACTCTCTGGAATGTCAGCTGGTGATATCAGTGTTCCCTAATCTTATCAGCCCCACCACCCCATAGCATTGTGTTCCTTTCCAGGAGGCTTTAAGCAGGATTGTCAAGAATAAAATTAACGTTGAATAATAAACGCAAAGAAAGAAAGAAACAGCACAGACCTTTTCCCATCTGTCAATGGCTGGTGTCAAACATGCAGGCCAGGTGGCAAAACTTTTTAGTGAAAGCCCATTTCCTCATACGCACCTTTGCAGCAAAAATCACTATCGGCCTAACAAAATAATTCCATAGGCCTACACTAGGTAGAAACAATCTCGTCCAACAGTGATTGAAAGCATTGCTTCCTTGTGCTAATTAAATAATTAAACTCAATGAATTTAACAGAGCATAACAAAGTAAATATGAAACAACAATAGGTGCAATTAGCAAGCAATCATATTAGCGGCACAAGCAACCATTCACGAATACAACTTTGAATACAACAACAATGAGCATAAAAATTAACAACCATGATTGTGTAAATGTAGCAGCGCTGCGACAACTACGTGCCCTGAAGCACAATCAGACAAAATTGCGTAAAGGTCAAAAGAATAGAACAAAGGGTATCATAGAAAAGGTTAAGTTTAAAAATTCATATAAAATAAAATACTTGATCGAACTTAATAAAAACTGAACCACGATGCTAATAACCAGTGTAACATTCTTGTGACACAGACAGTATCTTTGTAAAGCGCCAAGGAGAAACTATCGGCTGGAAATGATTTTGAAAATTTCCTTGTACTAATTTCGACTCTGTGTATGCGGATCTGGGTTTGCGGTTGCATCCGCTTTGCGGCCACTTGCCTGAACTCGAGTCTCTAGGTGTTGTAACTTCCTTCCAATAAGCAGTGATTTTCAGCCCCCATGATGAACCATTGTCAAGAAATAGAAACCATCATTTTAGCAAGGTAAATTACACAGTTATTACAAGGAAAATTAATCTGCATCCCAGATAATTTGTAGTCTAATGTTTAGCTACCTATACCTATTCTGCAATCTCTACCTTACCGTCATATCCAAAGAAAGCATGTGAATGTTTGTTTTTTGACACTATATGTCAAAAATGAAAAAAGTTCTCTATTTGTTTTGGCTGTAGCCTATGTCTCTTTTCATGCACTAGGAAAATGATGATGAATACGACCCAACCGAAGATAATGATGACCCTCGCTACAAAAAGCAACCAGATGCTAAGCTTGATCCTAGTTTACTCAAAAAAGATCCCGAAGCATTTCTGAAAGCATCCAAGAAGGGAAAAGCACTGATGATGTTTGCAACTGTAGGTGGTATCCCTGATAGAAAGAGGACAGAGAGGATTTCAACATTTTGGCAACAAAGTCTATTTAATGCCAATATTCAAATGAAAAGGTAAGTTTAGGATTGTGACTCATGTATCAATTAATCTTTAGATTCACAGCTTAATTTTATGCAGACTCAAAGGATATATACATTTTCAAAAATAAGATGTGTCATGCGAACATAGAAGAAACATGAGTCTCCTTTCGATGTCATTTTCACTGGTACTCCAATATGCCCCTTGTGTGTTATATGTAGGAAAGATTGATGGCCCGGGTTGTGTATTTTGAAAAGATCTTGACCCCAAGGTAGATTTCAATAAGATGTATTGTTATGTAAAAATTGTGATGTGAAATAGCTTTATAGTTCATTGCTCAACGTGACTGTCAAAGAGATATTGAATGAAATCAAACTTGTTGCTTGTTTTCTGGTATTGCATGTATTTGGGATTTTGGATATTTATCATATTTTTCTTTCCAAAACGAAAGGCTTTTGCATTTAGTCTCTTTTAGAAATCCATCAGAGAAACTATTTCTTGACTTGTCTTTATGCGATTTTACTCCGTTAGATATGTCATATCAGATGATAGAATTCTTATCCAATTAGACGATGGTAGTACCGCATGGGAGATCAAAGATTTCCTTGTAAAACAACCAGATTGTGAATTGGTTGAAATAGAAAATCAAAAATTTCCTGGTGCTGGCAGAGCAAAGAAATCAGAATTATAATATCGAAATTTTATATGGTCTAATAACTATCTATTGTTGCGTATTTATATTTGTAGAAGACATTTTTATTTAAGATACTTGACGCCTTTATATTCTTGCAAGAGTGCTGGATTGTCCTTTATGTGTACATTGTCCTTGGGTAGCAATAGCTTCAAAGGAATAAGTATAAGTACTTCTAGAACACAGCCGGATATAATATTTCTAAATGTAATTGTTTTTTTGAATCACACAAAGGGTTCAGGCATCTTTCTTTTTCCACTAGACTTCCATGAATAAAACAAGTGCACTTTTAGTAATGGTTAGCCAAATAACAGTCATTTCTATATTTTTATCCATATTGCATTGCATAAACTATATTTATTATATAATTATCAGTGCTATACAGGATTTTCTGCCACTGAGAAAAGCCGTATTCGAAAAATTTGCCATTTCCACTGTAAAAATATGATACAGTGGGAATAACACTTTTAAACCAATCTTTGAACTCCGTCGACAACAACTTTCTTTTGTTGTTTTCTATCAAAATTCTGAGTGCTTCAAAGATAAAAATTTAATTTGAAATTACGATAAGGATTCACCGTCGGAGATGATTCAATTCTCCGACTGAGAAGCTGAAACATGGAAGGGGGTCAGGTCGTGACGAGCAATAGGGCCCTCCAACTGGGGGGGCTAGGGGCATATTCCCCCTGAGAAAAATTTGGGATATTTCATCACCAGAATAAGCTCTATCCTTCATTCTGAAGTCCAAAGCAAAAATGTTTTTGAAGTAGAAACACAGCTTGGTGTAAAATAAAAAAATCTTTAAGAAAGGTTGCTGAGATGTCATTTTCTTTCTGTAATTGTAATGCAGAAACAGCAGTATTGACAAATGCTAGTCCAATTTGGCTTGGGGCAGTTCTAATGCAGAAAGAAAATGACATCTGAAAGGCGGTTATGACAGCAAGTAGATCATTGACTGACACTGAACAAAGGTATTCACAGATTGAACGTGAAATGCTTGCAATTGTTTTTGGGGGCCAGATTCCGGCAATTTATTATTGGTGGCCCTGTAGAATTCTTGACAGATCACAAACCATTAGAACGTATTTATATAAAACATTTTGAAGATGTACCTCCTCGGTTACAGAGGATGATTCTACGTTTAGCACCGTATCGTGCCTCTATCAAATATAAAGCCGCTAAGGAACTCATGAATACAAAGGATGATTCTACGTTTAGCACCGTATCGTGCCTCTATCAAATATAAAGCCGCTAAGGAACTCATGAATACAAATGATGATTCTACATTTAGCACCGTATGGTACCTCTATCAAATATAAAGCCGCTAAGTACTCCTGAATACAAAGGATGATTCTACGTTTAGCACCGTATGGTACCTCTATCAAATATAAAGCCGCTAAGGAACTCATGAATAGTCTTCCTGATACAGTATCACGCTCACCGTTAGGGTGCAATACACCTGAATTAAGCAACAAGGACTATAATAAAGTGGCTGCATGCATTATAGCACCTGAATTTATATCTTTAGATGTTGTTGAAACCGAAACATTATCTAGCAATTCATTGACAAAAATGATTAAAGCCATTGAGACAAATAATTGGTCACCTTAACCAGAAGTACTGGATTGCTATTATAAAGAGAGACATCATTTTACGGTTATCTTAAAACCACGCCTTCTTCTAAAAGGAACAAAAAATGTAGTGCCATCTACCTTACGGGAATCCCTAATTAAGCTAGCACATGATATTCACGTTGGCACAAAGTCAGCACTCGCTCAATTACACTCAGTATGGTTAGCCAGGGAAGTCATCTGAAGTAAAATCAGCATGTGCAAGATATGAACAGTTGACGAGTGTTGGCCTGAACAAGCATTGCAACCATCCGATATTTTACCACCTTGGCATACTCTAGGGATTGACATTCTTCATGCAAGCGGTAAACCTTTTCTATTTATGATTGATTATGGATCGAGATACCCTGACGTATTTCCTTTGAAGCTAGAGCACACCGATGAGGTGATCAATGCATTAGAAGCAACATTTTTTCGTCATGGGCCCCTAGAGAAAAAATGTCTGACAGAGGTTCTCAATTCACTTCAAAAGAATTTTAAAAATTTTGCCAGTCGTAACAGAATGTCGTAAATGTATACCCCCAATGCCTGCTCAAATGGAATGATTTAGCGTTTCCACAGGACATTCAAGCAGAGATGGTACCATTCAGACCATCTAGAATTCCGTTCCGATTAGGTTATGTTTTATTTAGATTACGTACATCTCACCATCGGATGATTGGTACATCGCCACTTCATGCATTGATGGGAAGAAGACCGATTACACCTATACCTGCTGTTTATAGAGAGAAGTTCTTTTAATTACAGTCACCAACAAAAAAATATAGCCTTAATGAAACATTATCATGATAAAAAAGTAACGTTGTTGAATTACCGGTACCCGACGAAGGTGAGAGAGTTACTATTAAAGATGGTAAGCAAATTGTACGAGCTGAAGTTATTACAGCCACGCCTCGTCGAGCACGAGACGTCACTGAAAATGGGTCACTGAGACTTAGTTATAGAAGCCGATCACATGTCAGGACAGCTACTCGACCAAAAGAGAAGTCAATTACAGCCGAGGTACCTGAATCACTTTTAGAAAATCAGGGAAAGCCATCTGATGAAGAAACTGTTGTAAAAACGAAATTGGGTCGCATTATGATTAAGGCCCCTTAGAAAATTTGATGCATAATGATTTTGGATTGCAATCGACTTTTAGATTCAGATTGAAGTACAAAATTATTATTAGTAATTACCTATTATCAGATTTCTGCATAAATCAACTTTATTTTTAATCGAGATAGACAATCCATTAATCCAGATTGAAATCAAGATTTATTATTGTTTTATTTTAATAATTTTAAACCACTAAAATTCATATTTAACAAATAAGTTTATATTTCAATTTAGTTAAAAATGAAGAAAGAAGGTGGTGTAGTGCCCAAATGTTATTATTACGTAGCGTCTATATTAGTTACCAGTCTATTGTAATAGGATGAGTACATTTGATTAGATATCGAACTCACCTGTTTATGAACAGTCGTGTTATTTCTTACCGTTGTTTCTATCTTACATTATGCTTCAGTATTTTACAAACTCAACAACTGGCTATCATCTTTTACTATGCTAGCACATGGTTCCAATAGGGAGTTTGGTGACTAGTTATAGGCTACAAGTTACAACTTCTTCCCACCTATAACAAGAACAATATTGTTAAAAGATTATCAACTATTTAATAAGCTTCTATATATCAATTTGGTTTTGTTATTGTTTATCCCGATCTTCTTTCACGTGGATGAGAAACATGTGTATCCTGTTGTTGTTGAGACGGAATTGATAATGATATATCTTCGTTGCTTGCTGAGTCTGTATTGCTCAATTCAGAATTGTTCACTGCATGACCTGCTGAAGAAAATAAATCACATGATATTCTTGGTCTTGGCACAAACGGTTGATCTAAAAGGGTAGACAAAATGTGCCTGCGATTTCTAGGATAGATAGCACCATGTTCATAATGTGCTACATAACACCGTGACATTACTTCTGCTTTACGCCAGCATTGTTCGTTATTAGGCCTTATTTCCACTTGATCACCAGCATTAAGACGTTGTACTGGATCCGTCTTTAAATTATAATGATTTTTTCTTTTGGTGTGGCATATTTCGAATGATTGTTGAATTTCAATTTCATTATTAGAAGTGGGCAGTAACAATTGATGATGACTAGGTAGTGTCGTGCGTGTCGGGGCATTTTGCTAACAGTGGCAACCCACGTCGACCTAGTTAAGGGAGATACCAATCCCAAGCTTGCATAAATCAAATGCGAACATGTTTTACCAATATTTTTACAGCTTGTTTAATATTGGCATAGTTCCGCATACAGAACACCGCATTCACACGCGAGCAGGATTACTATAAAACACAATTATCATTTCATCACTAAATTTATTTGAATAAAATCTTCACATATACAGTATTGGAAATTTCCATCATCTCTTTACAAAAACTGTAACCACTTCACTGTCTCTCACCCTCACTCCTCCAATTATCACCCCCTCTTTATTCTTCGCACAACACACCTCCATTCGTATCCAAGAAATCATCTCAGTTAATGGAATTGTACTTCCTAACTTCCCTTCTCATTTTCTTCTCAAGTTCTTTAAAAATTCTATATCTCTTCTTTTCTGTCTTCTTTACTTTCTTTTCTCTTTTCTCAATAACCTTTATTGCAGCCTTTGATAAACCAACTGCCTGATATGCTGTTGAGTTTTTATGGTTTGGCACAACGTTAACATAATTTGTAAATCGTTTGGTGACTTCATCTCGTTTTAATTGTGTACATCTAGACGCTTCAACACTGCCAGGGATGACGATTGGTTTGTCAGTCAGCCGTTGTCCTACAACAGATGTAATTTGGGATATTAATATTGTGATCTTCGAAAGTGAGAGTTGCTATCGACTATTAATTTCGGCTGCTTACCTTTCAAATTTCTCAAACTGTTGGTATTTACCTAGTTGATTTTTTTTCTAATGATGGGAGGCTGCTCTCCAATGGATCTCTCTATACAAAGAAGGCTATCGAATGCCTTCACAGGATCATAATCATTATTACCAATTTTTCCATTCAATTGACGTAGACGAGCTTTTGTTGCTGGTGATTGAAATGACTCTGATTTTCTCAGACGGGCTTCTCTCTCTTCGATGCATTTCAAACGTTGTTGCTTTTTCTTGTTATTTCTTTCCTCTATATACTTTCTTCCCTCGATGCTCAATATAGTGACCTCCAAAGGAATTGGATAGCTCAACGGCTTCTTTTGAAGTGATTTATCATTCATTTTATTAATCATTAATTTCAGTAAAGTAATATCGATGACTTTACTCGAAAGCGAAATCGATAAAACTAAGAGTGATCGATTGATTGTGACGTCACTAGTAGGATCACGAAAGTTTGCTTGATGGAGAATGGGGGCGAGAGATAAATCAAAAGTCTGTCGTTAAGGCGTTGCTATCATTCACTGATGCACGATAACATGTTGACTTCTTTTTAAATTGATACAAACTTGTTTTTTTCGAGAATTATTTGCATCGCTGTAATGAACTGCAACAATCCCGTTATATATTTTCTGTCATTTGTTTGAATCAGAATTCAAATCAAATAAACTGCCATACAATGACCTAAAATACATAGGGTTGTGTATAACCTATGGATAGGTTTGTCCTATATTAACCCACTTTCAGTTAGGCATATCAAATGACCAATAAAAAGTTTAATGCTGGTTGTGATTAACCAGTCAGTCGAAATGATTGGAAATATAGGAACCCTTGGCATAGTTATTAATTCATGCAGGAGTTATTACGACATCAAAATGCAGATTCCATGTGTAGCAAATTGAACCTTCATAATCCTGTCATGGGCAATGCTGGGTAATGTGATCACGGTAGCTCAAAAACCGAGTAATTTTTTCAAGAACTGCTTCTTAGACGAAATTCATGCAATTACATCGACGGCAAGATTGATAATAAAAATATTGATTATTTTAAAAGGATTTTCAAGTTTATTTATCTTTTGAATTTTCAAATAATTTGTCGTTTACATGCACCATTTCGATGAAGTTGATATGCAACTACCATCAGATCGAGCAATATTTACGAGAGGAAAATGTTTAGACGAATGCACCTTGCACATTAATTAAATGCTCTTAATGAATATTAATCAAGGTACCTATTCAATTTGGATAATGATTGGAAAAAGTAGCTCCTAAATAACGGCAATCATTCACGGAAATGTAATTTTCCTAAAACTGTCAACCCCCGTCGAATTATTTAAGGGATATACCAATCCGAGGCTTGATTAAATCATATGCGAACATGTTTAATCAATATTTTAATAGCATGTTTAATATTGGCATACCTCCACATACTGAACACAGCATTCACATGCGAGCAGGAATATTATAAACACAATTATTATTTCATCACTAAATTTATTTGAATCAAATCTTCACATATATACAGTATTGGAAATTTCCATCATCTCTTTACAAAAACTGTAACCACTTCACTGTCTCTTACCCTCACTCCTCCAATTATCACCCCCTCTTTATTCATCGCACAACACACCTCCATTCGTATCCAAGAAATCATCTCAGTTAATGGATTTGTTCTTCCTAACTTTCCTTCTCATTTTCTTCTCAAGTTCTTTAACAATTCTATATCTCTTCTTTTCTGTATTCTTTACTTTCTTTTCTCTTTTCTCAATAACCTTTATTGCAGCCTTTGATAAACCAACTGCATGATATGCTGTTGAGTTTTTATGGTTTGGCATAACATTAACATAATTTGTAAATCGTTTGGTGACTTCATCTCGTTTTAATTGTGTACATCTAGACGCTTCAACACTGCCAGGGATGACGATTGGTTTGTCAGTCAGCCGTTGTCCTACAACAGATGTAATTTGGGATATTAATATTGTGATCTTCGAAAGTGAGAGTTGCTATCGACTATTAATTTTGGCTGCTTACCTTTCAAATTTCTCAAACTGTTGGTATTTCCCAAGTTGATTTTTTTTCTAATGATGGGAGGCTGCTCTCCGATGGATCTCTCTATACCAAGAAGACTATCGAATGCCTTCACAGGATCATAATCATTATTACCAATTTTTCCATTCAATTGACGTAGACGAGCTTTTGTTGCTGGTGATTGAAATGACTCTGATTTTCTCAGACGGGCTTCTCTCTCTTCGATGCATTTCAAACGTTGTTGCTTTTTCTTGTTATTTCTTTCCTCTATATACTTTCTTCCCTCGATGCTCAATATAGTGACCTCGAAAGGAATTGGATAGCTCAACGGCTTCTTTTCAATTGATTTATCATTCATTTTATTAGTCATTAATTTCAGTAAAGTAATATCGATGACTTTACTCGAAAGCGAAATCGATAAAACTAAGAACGATCGATTGATTGTGACGTCACTAGTAGGATCACGAAAGTTTGCTCGATGGAGAATGGGGGCGAGAGATAAATCAAAAGTCTGTCGTTAAGGCGTTGCTATCATTCACTGATGCACGATAACATGTTGACTTCTTTTTAAATTGATACAAACTTGTTTTTTTCGAGAATTATTTGCATCGCTGTAATGAACTGCAACAATCCCGTTATATATTTTCTGTCATTTGTTTGAATCAGAATTCACATGAAATAAACTGCCATACAATGACCTAAAATACATAGGGTTGTGTATAACCTATGGATAGGTCTGTCCTATATTAACCCACTTTCAGTTAGGCATATCAAATGACCAATAAAAAGTTTAATGCTGGTTGTGATTAACCAGTCAGTCGAAATGATTGGAAATATAGGAACCCTTATAGCATATAGTTATTATTTCATGCAGGAGTTATTACGACATCAAAATGCAGATTCCATGTGTAGCAAATTGAACCTTCATAATCCTGTCATGGGCAATACTGGGCAATGTGATCACGGTAGCTCAAAAACCGAGTAATTTTTTCCAGAACTGCTTCTTAGACGAAATTCATGCAATTACATCGACGGCAAGATTGATAATAAAATTATTGATTATTTTAAAAGGATTTTCAAGTTTATTCATCTTTTAATTTTTCAAATAATCTGTCGTTTACATGCACCATTTCGATGAAGTTGATATGTAACTACCATCAGATCGAGCAATATTTACGAGAGGAAAAAGTTTAGACGAATGCACCTTGCACATTAATTAATTGCTCTTAATAAATATTGATCAAGGTACCTATTCAATTTGGATAATGATTGGAAAAAGTAGTTCCTAAATAATGACAATCATTCACGGAAATGTAATTTTCCTAAAACTGGCAACCCCCGTCGAATTATTTAAGGGATATACCAATCCGAGGCTTGATTAAATCATATGCGAACATGTTTAATCAATATTTTAATAGCATGTTTAATATTGGCATACCTCCACATACTGAACACAGCATTCACATGCGAGCAGGAATATTATAAACACAATTATTATTTCATCACTAAATTTATTTGAATCAAATCTTCACATATATACAGCATTGGAAATTTCCATCATCTCTTTACAAAAACTGTAACCACTTCACTGTCTCTCACCCTCACTCCTCCAATTATCAGCCCCTCTTTATTCTTCGCACAACACACCTCCATTCGTATCCTAGAAATCATCTCAGTTAATGGATTTGTTCTTCCTAACTTCCCTTCTCATTTTCTTGTCAAGTTCTTTAAAAATTCTATATCTCTTCTTTTCTGTCTTCTTTACTTTCTTTTCTCTTTTCTCAATAACCTTTATTGCAGCCTTTGATAAACCAACTGCATGATATGCTGTTGAGTTTTTATGGTTTGGCATAACATTAACATAATTTGTAAATCGTTTGGTGACTTCATCTTGTTTTAATTGTGTACATCTAGACGCTTCAACACTGCCAGGGATGACGATTGGTTTGTCAGTCAGCCGTTGTCCTACAACAGATGTAATTTGGGATATTAATATTGTGATCTTCGAAAGTGAGAGTTGCTATCGACTATTAATTTTGGCTGCTTACCTTTCAAATTTCTCAAACTGTTGGTATTTCCCAAGTTGATTTTTTTTATAATGATGGGAGGCTGCTCTCCGATGGATCTCTCTATACCAAGAAGACTATCGAATGCCTTCACAGGATCATAATCATTATTACCAATTTTTCCATTCAATTGACGTAGACGAGCTTTTGTTGCTGGTGATTGAAATGACTCTGATTTTTTCTCAGACGGGCTTCTCTCTCTTCGATGCATTTCAAACGTTGTTGCTTTTTCTTGTTATTTCTTTCCTCTATATACTTTCTTCCCTCGATGCTCAATATAGTGACCTCCAAAGGAATTGGATAGCTCAACGGCTTCTTTTGAATTGATTTATCATTCATTTTATTAGTCATTAATTTCAGTAAAGTAATATCGATGACTTTACTCGAAAGCGAAATCGATAAAACTAAGAACGATTGATTGATTGTGACGTCACTAGTAGGATCACGAAAGATTTCTCGATGGAGAATGGGGGCGAGAGATAAATCAAAAGTCTGTCGTTAAGGCGTTGCTATCATTCACTGATGCACGATAACATGTTGACTTCTTTTTAAATTGATACAAACTTGTTTTTTTCGAGAATTATTTGCATCGCTGTAATGAACTGCAACAATCCCGTTATATATTTTCTGTCATTTGTTTGAATCAGAATTCACATGAAATAAACTGCCATACAATGACCTAAAATACATAGGGGCTGTGTATAACTTATGGATAGGTTTGTCCTATATTAACCCACTTCAGTTAGGCATATCAAATGACCAATAAAAAGTTTAATGCTGGTTGTGATTAACCAGTCAGTCGAAATGATTGGAAATATAGGAACCCTTATAGCATATAGTTATTTTTTCATGCAGGAGTTATTACGACATCAAAATGCAGATTCCATGTGTAGCAAATTGAACCTTCATAATCCTGTCATGGGCAATACTGGGCAATGTGATCACGGTAGCTCAAAAACCGAGTAATTTTTTCCAGAACTGCTTCTTAGACGAAATTCATGCAATTACATCGACGGCAAGATTGATAATAAAATTATTGATTATTTTAAAAGGATTTTCAAGTTTATTTATCTTTTAATTTTTCAAATAATCTGTCGTTTACATGCACCATTTCGATGAAGTTGATATGTAACTACCATCAGATCGAGCAATATTTACGAGAGGAAAAAGTTTAGACGAATGCACCTTGCACATTAATTAATTGCTCTTAATAAATATTGATCAAGGTACCTATTCAATTTGGATAATGATTGGAAAAAGTAGCTCCTAAATAATGGCAATCATTCACGGAAATGTAATTTTCCTAAAACTGGCAACCCCCGTCGAATTATTTAAGGGATATACCAATCCGAGGCTTGATTAAATCATATGCGAACATGTTTAATCAATATTTTAATAGCATGTTTAATATTGGCATACCTCCACATACTGAACACAGCATTCACATGCGAGCAGGAATATTATAAACACAATTATTATTTCATCACTAAATTTATTTGAATCAAATCTTCACATATATACAGCATTGGAAATTTCCATCATCTCTTTACAAAAACTGTAACCACTTCACTGTCTCTCACCCTCACTCCTCCAATTATCAGCCCCTCTTTATTCTTCGCACAACACACCTCCATTCGTATCCAAGAAATCATCTCAGTTAATGGATTTGTTCTTCCTAACTTCCCTTCTCATTTTCTTGTCAAGTTCTTTAAAAATTCTATATCTCTTCTTTTCTGTCTTCTTTACTTTCTTTTCTCTTTTCTCAATAATCTTTATTGCAGCCTTTGATAAACCAACTGCATGATATGCTGTTGAGATTTTATCTCTTGGCACAACGTTAACATAGTTTGTAAATCGTTTGGTGACTTCATCTCGCTTTAATTGTGTACATCTAGACGCTTCAAAACTGCCAGGGATGACGATTGGTTTGTCAGTCAGCCGTTGTCCTACAACAGATGTAATTAAGGATATTAATTATTGTGATCTTCGAAAGTGAGAGTTGCTATCGACCATTAATTTCGGCTGCTTACCTTTCAAATTTCTCAAACTGTTGGTATTTCCCAAGTTGATTTTTTTTCTAATGATGGGAGGCTGCTCTCCAATGGATCTCTCTATACCAAGAAGGCTATCGAATGCCTTCACAGGATCATAATCATTATTACCAATTTTTCCATTCATTTGACGTAGACGAGCTTTTGTTGCTGGTGATTGAAATGACTCTGATTTTCTCAGACGGGCTTCTCTCTCTTCGATGCATTTCAAACGTTGTTGCTTTTTCTTGTTATTTCTTTCCTCTATATACTTTCTTCCCTCGATGCTCAATATAGTGACCTCCAAAGGAATTGGATAGCTCAACGGCTTCTTTTCAATTGATTTATCATTCATTTTATTAGTCATTATTTTCAGTAAAGTAATATCGATGACTTTACTCGAACGCGAAATCGATAAAACTAAGAACGATCGATTGATTGTGACGTCACTAGTAGGATCACGAAAGTTTGCTCGATGGAGAATGGGGGCGAGAGATAAATCAAAAGTCTGTCGATAAGGCGTTGCTATCATTCACTGATGCACGATAACATGTTGACTTCTTTTTAAATTGATACAAACTTGTTTTTTTCGAGAATTATTTGCATCGCTGTAATGAACTGCAACAATCCCGTTATATATTTTCTGTCATTTGTTTGAATCAGAATTCAAATCAAATAAACTGCCATACAATGACCTAAAATACATAGGGTTGTGTATAACCTATGGATAGGTTTGTCCTATATTAACCCACTTTCAGTTAGGCATATCAAATGACCAATAAAAAGTTTAATGCTGGTTGTGATTAACCAGTCAGTCGAAATGATTGGAAATATAGGAACCCTTATAGCATATAGTTATTATTTCATGCAGGAGTTATTACGACATCAAAATGCAGATTCCATGTGCAGCAAATTGAACCTTCATAATCCTGTCATGGGCAATACTGGGCAATGTGATCACGGTAGCTCAAAAACCGAGTAATTTTTTCCAGAACTGCTTCTTAGACAAAATTCATGCAATTACATCGACGGCAAGATTGATAATAAAATTATTGATTATTTTAAAAGGATTTTCAAGTTTATTTATCTTTTAATTTTTCAAATAATCTGTCGTTTACATGCACCATTTCGATGAAGTTGATATGTAACTACCATCAGATCGAGCAATATTTACGAGAGGAAAAAGTTTAGACGAATGCACCTTGCACATTAATTAATTGCTCTTAATAAATATTGATCAAGGTACCTATTCAATTTGGATAATGATTGGAAAAAGTAGCTCCTAAATAATGACAATCATTCACGGAAATGTAATTTTCCTAAAACTGGCAACCCCCGTCGAATTATTTAAGGGATATACCAATCCGAGGCTTGATTAAATCATATGCAAACATGTTTAATCAATATTTTAATAGCATGTTTAATATTGGCATACCTCCACATACTGAACACAGCATTCACATGCGAGCAGGAATATTGTAAACACAATTATTATTTCATCACTAAATTTATTTGAATCAAATCTTCACATATATACAGCATTGGAAGTTTCCATCATCTCTTTACAAAAACTGTAACCACTTCACTGTCTCTCACCCTCACTCCTCCAATTATCAGCCCCTCTTTATTCTTCGCACAACACACCTCCATTCGTATCCAAGAAATCATCTCAGTTAATGGATTTGTTCTTCCTAACTTCCCTTCTCATTTTCTTGTCAAGTTCTTCAAAAATTCTATATCTCTTCTTTTCTGTCTTCTTTACTTTCTTTTCTCTTTTCTCAATAATCTTTATTGCAGCCTTTGATAAACCAACTGCATGATATGCTGTTGAGATTTTATCTCTTGGCACAACGTTAACATAGTTTGTAAATCGTTTGGTGACTTCATCTCGCTTTAATTGTGTACATCTAGACGCTTCAAAACTGCCAGGGATGACGATTGGTTTGTCAGTCAGCCGTTGTCCTACAACAGATGTAATTAAGGATATTAATTATTGTGATCTTCGAAAGTGAGAGTTGCTATCGACCATTAATTTCGGCTGCTTACCTTTCAAATTTCTCAAACTGTTGGTATTTCCCAAGTTGATTTTTTTTCTAATGATGGGAGGCTGCTCTCCAATGGATCTCTCTATACCAAGAAGGCTATCGAATGCCTTCACAGGATCATAATCATTATTACCAATTTTTCCATTCATTTGACGTAGACGAGCTTTTGTTGCTGGTGATTGAAATGACTCTGATTTTCTCAGACGGGCTTCTCTCTCTTCGATGCATTTCAAACGTTGTTGCTTTTTCTTGTTATTTCTTTCCTCTATATACTTTCTTCCCTCCCCAGCAAACACGGAGACGTCCCTGCAACGTCAGGAGACGTCTACGAAGGTCGATGGACAGTCTCCGAGACGTCTCTTTGGACGTCTATCGACAGTGTACCAGTAGACAATTTTTGACGCCGCGGTGACGTTACCAGATCGTCTAGGAGACCTTCATGGAGACCCTCCGGTGACTAAACTCTGACGTTGATTTGCGAGATATTTGCCTCGCCTTTGGCAATATATGCCACGCATGAAGGTCACAGTTCACACTATTCTGTTTAAAAGTATTTAACATGAAAGAAAACTACAAAGTGTTGTGTTTTCAAACGCATTCAATTTATTAAACATAAAATAAAACGTTCATAGTTGAATTCAAATGATAGTTACGAGATCTTTCTTACAAGTGTTTATCTTCTACCGTTCAAGTTAGTTAAAGGAATTCCTTTAATGAATGTTGATAAATTTCACACAAATTGTCAATACAAATAATATATTCGATACGCCATTAGTAGCTAAATCCACAGGTACTTTCGTTGTGATAACCAAATCCGTAAACAATGTCTGCTAATAATATAAATCCCAGATTTTATAACCATCTTTTGTAATAATAATCCAACATCGAAGTTCTAAGTAGTTGTAGATCTTATAGGAATACATCAGCCATTTTGTTGCAATAAAACCCAATAATATATTTCCAAATATGTTCCTCTCGGCGTGGCTGGCAATATCACTAGTGATTCAGATTAAATCTTTAACAGAAATAATAAAGAATATTATTATTAATATTAAATCATAAATATAGACAACTCAAACATCATGTAAGAAATTAAGGATTAATACAGCGTCTTTGATATATTTACCTCTGGGAAAATGTCGATGTAAGGTGAAGGAAATCTGTTTATTAATTCAGCGCTGTAGATGAATAAATATATAGAAATTATAGGTCAGTAACTGGTATAGTATGATCATACAATACATGAAATATAGACAACTAAAAAATGATGTTTTGAAGAATAATTAGGCAGCGTTTTGATAGATTTACCTTCGGTATAAGTTTGATGGAATGAGCGGCGAAGGTAATATTGTTATTCGGTTTTTCAATTCAGCTGCAGATAAATAAGCTTGAATTCAAGATCATTAAAAGTATTATTATAAACATTATTTAGTTTATACTGAACTATAGCAATGAGGTTGTAATATTTTACCTGGCAGTCTCATTTTTTGACAGCGACACATCGAAGAAGTAGACATTTCGCTTACAAAAACTGTGTCGAAAACATTAATTGAAATCTAATCTACAATAAAGCAAACATAAGACTAACTCAGTATAAACAATCAGCAAGTATATATTTTCAATAGCTAAACTGTATTGAATTTTCAAGAGTATCTTACCTTTAAAAATCCCGAGAGATATTGAACGATTATATAAATTCCAACTTCATCAACACGGAAGCTCCAGAGCGGCCGTTATAAAAATGTGTTGTGAAACTTTCTGGCGCCTATTTTCTGCAATTCAAACTGGGTGTGATTGTTTACATCAAGTCTCCAATCGATCAAAAATACGTAGGTTGCCAAGCCGTAATTTTGCGACCTAGTCGGCACTTATGACGTAAACACATGAAAATAGTTTTATAAAAGTGTTTGGGACCCTGACACGACGTTGAGGGACGTTGTATAGCTTATAATTCTGTATAATTGTGACTGACCGCTGTGAAACCTTCCAGACTCACTGGGGACGTCCCTGGCCGTCAGTGTTTGCTGGGTCGATGCTCAATATAGTGACCTCCAAAGGAATTGGATAGCTCAACGGCTTCTTTTGAATTGATTTATCATTCATTTTATTAATCATTAATTTCAGTAAAGTAATATCGATGACTTTACTCGAAAGCGAAATCGATAAAACTAAGAGTGATCGATTGATTGTGACGTCACTAATAGGATCAAGGAAGTTTGCTCGATGGAGAATGGGGGCGAGAGATAAATCAAAAGTCTGTCGTTAAGGCGTTGCTATCATTCACTGATGCACGATAACATGTTGTCTTCTTTTTAAATTGATACAAACTTGTTTTTTTCGAGAATTATTTGCATCGCTGTAATGAACTGCAACAATCCCGTTATATATTTTCTGTCATTTGTTTGAATCAGAATTCACATCAAATAAACTGCCATACAATGACCTAAAATACATAGGGTTGTGTATAACTTATGGATAGGTTTGTCCTATATTAACCCACTTTCAGCTAGGCATATCAAATGACCAATAAAAAAGTTTAATGCTGGTTGTGATTAACCAGTCAGTCGAAATGATTGGAAATATAGGAACCCTTGGCATAGTTATTAATTCATGCAGAAGTTATTACGACATCAAAATGCAGATTCCATGTGTAGCAAATTGAACCTTCATAATCCTGTCATGGGCAATGCTGGGTAATGTGATCACTGTAGCTCTAAAACCGAGTAATTTTTTCAAGAACTGCTTCTTAGACGAAATTCATGCAATTACATCGACGGCAAGATTGATAATAAAATTATTGATTATTTTAAAAGGATTTTCAAGTTTATTCATCTTTTAATTTTTCAAATAATCTGTCGTTTACATGCACCATTTCGATGAAGTTGATATGTAACTACCATCAGATCGAGCAATATTTACGAGAGGAAAAAGTTTAGACGAATGCACCTTGCACATTAATTAATTGCTCTTAATAAATATTGATCAAGGTACCTATTCAATTTGGATAATGATTGGAAAAAGTAGCTCCTAAATAATGACAATCATTCACGGAAATGTAATTTTCCTAAAACTGGCAACCCCCGTCGAATTATTTAAGGGATATACCAATCCGAGGCTTGATTAAATCATATGCGAACATGTTTAATCAATATTTTAATAGCATGTTTAATATTGGCATACCTCCACATACTGAACACAGCATTCACATGCGAGCAGGAATATTATAAACACAATTATTATTTCATCACTAAATTTATTTGAATCAAATCTTCACATATATACAGCATTGGAAATTTCCATCATCTCTTTACAAAAACTGTAACCACTTCACTGTCTCTCACCCTCACTCCTCCAATTATCAGCCCCTCTTTATTCTTCGCACAACACACCTCCATTCGTATCCTAGAAATCATCTCAGTTAATGGATTTGTTCTTCCTAACTTCCCTTCTCATTTTCTTGTCAAGTTCTTTAAAAATTCTATATCTCTTCTTTTCTGTCTTCTTTACTTTCTTTTCTCTTTTCTCAATAACCTTTATTGCAGCCTTTGATAAACCAATTGCATGATATGCTGTTGAGTTTTTATGGTTTGGCATAACATTAACATAATTTGTAAATCGTTTGGTGACTTCATCTTGTTTTAATTGTGTACATCTAGACGCTTCAACACTGCCAGGGATGACGATTGGTTTGTCAGTCAGCCGTTGTCCTACAACAGATGTAATTTGGGATATTAATATTGTGATCTTCGAAAGTGAGAGTTGCTATCGACTATTAAGTTTGGCTGCTTACCTTTCAAATTTCTCAAACTGTTGGTATTTCCCAAGTTGATTTTTTTTATAATGATGGGAGGCTGCTCTCCGATGGATCTCTCTATACCAAGAAGACTATCGAATGCCTTCACAGGATCATAATCATTATTACCAATTTTTCCATTCAATTGACGTAGACGAGCTTTTGTTGCTGGTGATTGAAATGACTCTGATTTTTTTCTCAGACGGGCTTCTCTCTCTTCGATGCATTTCAAACGTTGTTGCTTTTTCTTGTTATTTCTTTCCTCTATATACTTTCTTCCCTCGATGCTCAATATAGTGACCTCCAAAGGAATTGGATAGCTCAACGGCTTCTTTTGAATTGATTTATCATTCATTTTATTAGTCATTAATTTCAGTAAAGTAATATCGATGACTTTACTCGAAAGCGAAATCGATAAAACTAAGAACGATTGATTGATTGTGACGTCACTAGTAGGATCACGAAAGATTTCTCGATGGAGAATGGGGGCGAGAGATAAATCAAAAGTCTGTCGTTAAGGCGTTGCTATCATTCACTGATGCACGATAACATGTTGACTTCTTTTTAAATTGATACAAACTTGTTTTTTTCGAGAATTATTTGCATCGCTGTAATGAACTGCAACAATCCCGTTATATATTTTCTGTCATTTGTTTGAATCAGAATTCACATGAAATAAACTGCCATACAATGACCTAAAATACATAGGGGCTGTGTATAACTTATGGATAGGTTTGTCCTATATTAACCCACTTCAGTTAGGCATATCAAATGACCAATAAAAAGTTTAATGCTGGTTGTGATTAACCAGTCAGTCGAAATGATTGGAAATATAGGAACCCTTATAGCATATAGTTATTTTTTCATGCAGGAGTTATTACGACATCAAAATGCAGATTCCATGTGTAGCAAATTGAACCTTCATAATCCTGTCATGGGCAATACTGGGCAATGTGATCACGGTAGCTCAAAAACCGAGTAATTTTTTCCAGAACTGCTTCTTAGACGAAATTCATGCAATTACATCGACGGCAAGATTGATAATAAAATTATTGATTATTTTAAAAGGATTTTCAAGTTTATTTATCTTTTAATTTTTCAAATAATCTGTCGTTTACATGCACCATTTCGATGAAGTTGATATGTAACTACCATCAGATCGAGCAATATTTACGAGAGGAAAAAGTTTAGACGAATGCACCTTGCACATTAATTAATTGCTCTTAATAAATATTGATCAAGGTACCTATTCAATTTGGATAATGATTGGAAAAAGTAGCTCCTAAATAATGGCAATCATTCACGGAAATGTAATTTTCCTAAAACTGGCAACCCCCGTCGAATTATTTAAGGGATATACCAATCCGAGGCTTGATTAAATCATATGCGAACATGTTTAATCAATATTTTAATAGCATGTTTAATATTGGCATACCTCCACATACTGAACACAGCATTCACATGCGAGCAGGAATATTATAAACACAATTATTATTTCATCACTAAATTTATTTGAATCAAATCTTCACATATATACAGCATTGGAAATTTCCATCATCTCTTTACAAAAACTGTAACCACTTCACTGTCTCTCACCCTCACTCCTCCAATTATCAGCCCCTCTTTATTCTTCGCACAACACACCTCCATTCGTATCCAAGAAATCATCTCAGTTAATGGATTTGTTCTTCCTAACTTCCCTTCTCATTTTCTTGTCAAGTTCTTTAAAAATTCTATATATCTCTTCTTTTCTGTCTTCTTTACTTTCTTTTCTCTTTTCTCAATAATCTTTATTGCAGCCTTTGATAAACCAACTGCATGATATGCTGTTGAGATTTTATCTCTTGGCACAACGTTAACATAGTTTGTAAATCGTTTGGTGACTTCATCTCGCTTTAATTGTGTACATCTAGACGCTTCAAAACTGCCAGGGATGACGATTGGTTTGTCAGTCAGCCGTTGTCCTACAACAGATGTAATTAAGGATATTAATTATTGTGATCTTCGAAAGTGAGAGTTGCTATCGACCATTAATTTCGGCTGCTTACCTTTCAAATTTCTCAAACTGTTGGTATTTCCCAAGTTGATTTTTTTTCTAATGATGGGAGGCTGCTCTCCAATGGATCTCTCTATACCAAGAAGGCTATCGAATGCCTTCACAGGATCATAATCATTATTACCAATTTTTCCATTCATTTGACGTAGACGAGCTTTTGTTGCTGGTGATTGAAATGACTCTGATTTTCTCAGACGGGCTTCTCTCTCTTCGATGCATTTCAAACGTTGTTGCTTTTTCTTGTTATTTCTTTCCTCTATATACTTTCTTCCCTCGATGCTCAATATAGTGACCTCCAAAGGAATTGGATAGCTCAACGGCTTCTTTTCAATTGATTTATCATTCATTTTATTAGTCATTATTTTCAGTAAAGTAATATCGATGACTTTACTCGAACGCGAAATCGATAAAACTAAGAACGATCGATTGATTGTGACGTCACTAGTAGGATCACGAAAGTTTGCTCGATGGAGAATGGGGGCGAGAGATAAATCAAAAGTCTGTCGATAAGGCGTTGCTATCATTCACTGATGCACGATAACATGTTGACTTCTTTTTAAATTGATACAAACTTGTTTTTTTCGAGAATTATTTGCATCGCTGTAATGAACTGCAACAATCCCGTTATATATTTTCTGTCATTTGTTTGAATCAGAATTCAAATCAAATAAACTGCCATACAATGACCTAAAATACATAGGGTTTGTGTATAACCTATGGATAGGTTTGTCCTATATTAACCCACTTTCAGTTAGGCATATCAAATGACCAATAAAAAGTTTAATGCTGGTTGTGATTAACCAGTCAGTCGAAATGATTGGAAATATAGGAACCCTTATAGCATATAGTTATTATTTCATGCAGGAGTTATTACGACATCAAAATGCAGATTCCATGTGCAGCAAATTGAACCTTCATAATCCTGTCATGGGCAATACTGGGCAATGTGATCACGGTAGCTCAAAAACCGAGTAATTTTTTCCAGAACTGCTTCTTAGACAAAATTCATGCAATTACATCGACGGCAAGATTGATAATAAAATTATTGATTATTTTAAAAGGATTTTCAAGTTTATTTATCTTTTAATTTTTCAAATAATCTGTCGTTTACATGCACCATTTCGATGAAGTTGATATGTAACTACCATCAGATCGAGCAATATTTACGAGAGGAAAAAGTTTAGACGAATGCACCTTGCACATTAATTAATTGCTCTTAATAAATATTGATCAAGGTACCTATTCAATTTGGATAATGATTGGAAAAAGTAGCTCCTAAATAATGACAATCATTCACGGAAATGTAATTTTCCTAAAACTGGCAACCCCCGTCGAATTATTTAAGGGATATACCAATCCGAGGCTTGATTAAATCATATGCAAACATGTTTAATCAATATTTTAATAGCATGTTTAATATTGGCATACCTCCACATACTGAACACAGCATTCACATGCGAGCAGGAATATTGTAAACACAATTATTATTTCATCACTAAATTTATTTGAATCAAATCTTCACATATATACAGCATTGGAAGTTTCCATCATCTCTTTACAAAAACTGTAACCACTTCACTGTCTCTCACCCTCACTCCTCCAATTATCAGCCCCTCTTTATTCTTCGCACAACACACCTCCATTCGTATCCAAGAAATCATCTCAGTTAATGGATTTGTTCTTCCTAACTTCCCTTCTCATTTTCTTGTCAAGTTCTTCAAAAATTCTATATCTCTTCTTTTCTGTCTTCTTTACTTTCTTTTCTCTTTTCTCAATAATCTTTATTGCAGCCTTTGATAAACCAACTGCATGATATGCTGTTGAGATTTTATCTCTTGGCACAACGTTAACATAGTTTGTAAATCGTTTGGTGACTTCATCTCGCTTTAATTGTGTACATCTAGACGCTTCAAAACTGCCAGGGATGACGATTGGTTTGTCAGTCAGCCGTTGTCCTACAACAGATGTAATTAGGGATATTAATTATTGTGATCTTCGAAAGTGAGAGTTGCTATCGACCATTAATTTCGGCTGCTTACCTTTCAAATTTCTCAAACTGTTGGTATTTCCCAAGTTGATTTTTTTTCTAATGATGGGAGGCTGCTCTCCAATGGATCTCTCTATACCAAGAAGGCTATCGAATGCCTTCACAGGATCATAATCATTATTACCAATTTTTCCATTCATTTGACGTAGACGAGCTTTTGTTGCTGGTGATTGAAATGACTCTGATTTTCTCAGACGGGCTTCTCTCTCTTCGATGCATTTCAAACGTTGTTGCTTTTTCTTGTTATTTCTTTCCTCTATATACTTTCTTCCCTGATCGATGCTCAATATAGTGACCTCCAAAGGAATTGGATAGCTCAACGGCTTCTTTTGAATTGATTTATCATTCATTTTATTAATCATTAATTTCAGTAAAGTAATATCGATGACTTTACTCGAAAGCGAAATCGATAAAACTAAGAGTGATCGATTGATTGTGACGTCACTAATAGGATCAAGGAAGTTT
>OU744448.1:20062591-20157931 GCA_916610825.1 Haliclystus octoradiatus
CTACCATCAGATCGAGCAATATTTACGAGAGGAAAAAGTTTAGACGAATGCACCTTGCACATTAATTAATTGCTCTTAATAAATATTGATCAAGGTACCTATTCAATTTGGATAATGATTGGAAAAAGTAGCTCCTAAATAATGACAATCATTCACGGAAATGTAATTTTCCTAAAACTGGCAACCCCCGTCGAATTATTTAAGGGATATACCAATCCGAGGCTTGATTAAATCATATGCGAACATGTTTAATCAATATTTTAATAGCATGTTTAATATTGGCATACCTCCACATACTGAACACAGCATTCACATGCGAGCAGGAATATTATAAACACAATTATTATTTCATCACTAAATTTATTTGAATCAAATCTTCACATATATACAGCATTGGAAATTTCCATCATCTCTTTACAAAAACTGTAACCACTTCACTGTCTCTCACCCTCACTCCTCCAATTATCAGCCCCTCTTTATTCTTCGCACAACACACCTCCATTCGTATCCTAGAAATCATCTCAGTTAATGGATTTGTTCTTCCTAACTTCCCTTCTCATTTTCTTGTCAAGTTCTTTAAAAATTCTATATCTCTTCTTTTCTGTCTTCTTTACTTTCTTTTCTCTTTTCTCAATAACCTTTATTGCAGCCTTTGATAAACCAATTGCATGATATGCTGTTGAGTTTTTATGGTTTGGCATAACATTAACATAATTTGTAAATCGTTTGGTGACTTCATCTTGTTTTAATTGTGTACATCTAGACGCTTCAACACTGCCAGGGATGACGATTGGTTTGTCAGTCAGCCGTTGTCCTACAACAGATGTAATTTGGGATATTAATATTGTGATCTTCGAAAGTGAGAGTTGCTATCGACTATTAAGTTTGGCTGCTTACCTTTCAAATTTCTCAAACTGTTGGTATTTCCCAAGTTGATTTTTTTTATAATGATGGGAGGCTGCTCTCCGATGGATCTCTCTATACCAAGAAGACTATCGAATGCCTTCACAGGATCATAATCATTATTACCAATTTTTCCATTCAATTGACGTAGACGAGCTTTTGTTGCTGGTGATTGAAATGACTCTGATTTTTTCTCAGACGGGCTTCTCTCTCTTCGATGCATTTCAAACGTTGTTGCTTTTTCTTGTTATTTCTTTCCTCTATATACTTTCTTCCCTCGATGCTCAATATAGTGACCTCCAAAGGAATTGGATAGCTCAACGGCTTCTTTTGAATTGATTTATCATTCATTTTATTAGTCATTAATTTCAGTAAAGTAATATCGATGACTTTACTCGAAAGCGAAATCGATAAAACTAAGAACGATTGATTGATTGTGACGTCACTAGTAGGATCACGAAAGATTTCTCGATGGAGAATGGGGGCGAGAGATAAATCAAAAGTCTGTCGTTAAGGCGTTGCTATCATTCACTGATGCACGATAACATGTTGACTTCTTTTTAAATTGATACAAACTTGTTTTTTTCGAGAATTATTTGCATCGCTGTAATGAACTGCAACAATCCCGTTATATATTTTCTGTCATTTGTTTGAATCAGAATTCACATGAAATAAACTGCCATACAATGACCTAAAATACATAGGGGCTGTGTATAACTTATGGATAGGTTTGTCCTATATTAACCCACTTCAGTTAGGCATATCAAATGACCAATAAAAAGTTTAATGCTGGTTGTGATTAACCAGTCAGTCGAAATGATTGGAAATATAGGAACCCTTATAGCATATAGTTATTTTTTCATGCAGGAGTTATTACGACATCAAAATGCAGATTCCATGTGTAGCAAATTGAACCTTCATAATCCTGTCAACTGGGCATGATGATCACGGTAGCTCAAAAACCGAGTAATTTTTCCAGAACTGCTTCTTAGACGAAATTCATGCAATTACATCGACGGCAAGATTGATAATAAAATTATTGATTATTTTAAAAGGATTTTCAAGTTTATTTATCTTTTAATTTTTCAAATAATCTGTCGTTTACATGCACCATTTCGATGAAGTTGATATGTAACTACCATCAGATCGAGCAATATTTACGAGAGGAAAAAGTTTAGACGAATGCACCTTGCACATTAATTAATTGCTCTTAATAAATATTGATCAAGGTACCTATTCAATTTGGATAATGATTGGAAAAAGTAGCTCCTAAATAATGGCAATCATTCACGGAAATGTAATTTTCCTAAAACTGGCAACCCCCGTCGAATTATTTAAGGGATATACCAATCCGAGGCTTGATTAAATCATATGCGAACATGTTTAATCAATATTTTAATAGCATGTTTAATATTGGCATACCTCCACATACTGAACACAGCATTCACATGCGAGCAGGAATATTATAAACACAATTATTATTTCATCACTAAATTTATTTGAATCAAATCTTCACATATATACAGCATTGGAAATTTCCATCATCTCTTTACAAAAACTGTAACCACTTCACTGTCTCTCACCCTCACTCCTCCAATTATCAGCCCCTCTTTATTCTTCGCACAACACACCTCCATTCGTATCCAAGAAATCATCTCAGTTAATGGATTTGTTCTTCCTAACTTCCCTTCTCATTTTCTTGTCAAGTTCTTTAAAAATTCTATATCTCTTCTTTTCTGTCTTCTTTACTTTCTTTTCTCTTTTCTCAATAATCTTTATTGCAGCCTTTGATAAACCAACTGCATGATATGCTGTTGAGATTTTATCTCTTGGCACAACGTTAACATAGTTTGTAAATCGTTTGGTGACTTCATCTCGCTTTAATTGTGTACATCTAGACGCTTCAAAACTGCCAGGGATGACGATTGGTTTGTCAGTCAGCCGTTGTCCTACAACAGATGTAATTAAGGATATTAATTATTGTGATCTTCGAAAGTGAGAGTTGCTATCGACCATTAATTTCGGCTGCTTACCTTTCAAATTTCTCAAACTGTTGGTATTTCCCAAGTTGATTTTTTTTCTAATGATGGGAGGCTGCTCTCCAATGGATCTCTCTATACCAAGAAGGCTATCGAATGCCTTCACAGGATCATAATCATTATTACCAATTTTTCCATTCATTTGACGTAGACGAGCTTTTGTTGCTGGTGATTGAAATGACTCTGATTTTCTCAGACGGGCTTCTCTCTCTTCGATGCATTTCAAACGTTGTTGCTTTTTCTTGTTATTTCTTTCCTCTATATACTTTCTTCCCTCGATGCTCAATATAGTGACCTCCAAAGGAATTGGATAGCTCAACGGCTTCTTTTCAATTGATTTATCATTCATT
Organism: Haliclystus octoradiatus; assembly: GCA_916610825.1. Classification (NCBI taxonomy): domain Eukaryota; kingdom Metazoa; phylum Cnidaria; class Staurozoa; order Stauromedusae; family Haliclystidae; genus Haliclystus; species Haliclystus octoradiatus. Next base: position 20,065,884 of record OU744448.1, read on the forward strand.
TTATTAGTCATTATTTTCAGTAAAGTAATATCGATGACTTTACTCGAACGCGAAATCGATAAAACTAAGAACGATCGATTGATTGTGACGTCACTAGTAGGATCACGAAAGTTTGCTCGATGGAGAATGGGGGCGAGAGATAAATCAAAAGTCTGTCGATAAGGCGTTGCTATCATTCACTGATGCACGATAACATGTTGACTTCTTTTTAAATTGATACAAACTTGTTTTTTTCGAGAATTATTTGCATCGCTGTAATGAACTGCAACAATCCCGTTATATATTTTCTGTCATTTGTTTGAATCAGAATTCAAATCAAATAAACTGCCATACAATGACCTAAAATACATAGGGTTGTGTATAACCTATGGATAGGTTTGTCCTATATTAACCCACTTTCAGTTAGGCATATCAAATGACCAATAAAAAGTTTAATGCTGGTTGTGATTAACCAGTCAGTCGAAATGATTGGAAATATAGGAACCCTTATAGCATATAGTTATTATTTCATGCAGGAGTTATTACGACATCAAAATGCAGATTCCATGTGCAGCAAATTGAACCTTCATAATCCTGTCATGGGCAATACTGGGCAATGTGATCACGGTAGCTCAAAAACCGAGTAATTTTTTCCAGAACTGCTTCTTAGACAAAATTCATGCAATTACATCGACGGCAAGATTGATAATAAAATTATTGATTATTTTAAAAGGATTTTCAAGTTTATTTATCTTTTAATTTTTCAAATAATCTGTCGTTTACATGCACCATTTCGATGAAGTTGATATGTAACTACCATCAGATCGAGCAATATTTACGAGAGGAAAAAGTTTAGACGAATGCACCTTGCACATTAATTAATTGCTCTTAATAAATATTGATCAAGGTACCTATTCAATTTGGATAATGATTGGAAAAAGTAGCTCCTAAATAATGACAATCATTCACGGAAATGTAATTTTCCTAAAACTGGCAACCCCCGTCGAATTATTTAAGGGATATACCAATCCGAGGCTTGATTAAATCATATGCAAACATGTTTAATCAATATTTTAATAGCATGTTTAATATTGGCATACCTCCACATACTGAACACAGCATTCACATGCGAGCAGGAATATTGTAAACACAATTATTATTTCATCACTAAATTTATTTGAATCAAATCTTCACATATATACAGCATTGGAAGTTTCCATCATCTCTTTACAAAAACTGTAACCACTTCACTGTCTCTCACCCTCACTCCTCCAATTATCAGCCCCTCTTTATTCTTCGCACAACACACCTCCATTCGTATCCAAGAAATCATCTCAGTTAATGGATTTGTTCTTCCTAACTTCCCTTCTCATTTTCTTGTCAAGTTCTTCAAAAATTCTATATCTCTTCTTTTCTGTCTTCTTTACTTTCTTTTCTCTTTTCTCAATAATCTTTATTGCAGCCTTTGATAAACCAACTGCATGATATGCTGTTGAGATTTTATCTCTTGGCACAACGTTAACATAGTTTGTAAATCGTTTGGTGACTTCATCTCGCTTTAATTGTGTACATCTAGACGCTTCAAAACTGCCAGGGATGACGATTGGTTTGTCAGTCAGCCGTTGTCCTACAACAGATGTAATTAAGGATATTAATTATTGTGATCTTCGAAAGTGAGAGTTGCTATCGACCATTAATTTCGGCTGCTTACCTTTCAAATTTCTCAAACTGTTGGTATTTCCCAAGTTGATTTTTTTTCTAATGATGGGAGGCTGCTCTCCAATGGATCTCTCTATACCAAGAAGGCTATCGAATGCCTTCACAGGATCATAATCATTATTACCAATTTTTCCATTCATTTGACGTAGACGAGCTTTTGTTGCTGGTGATTGAAATGACTCTGATTTTCTCAGACGGGCTTCTCTCTCTTCGATGCATTTCAAACGTTGTTGCTTTTTCTTGTTATTTCTTTCCTCTATATACTTTCTTCCCTGATCGATGCTCAATATAGTGACCTCCAAAGGAATTGGATAGCTCAACGGCTTCTTTTGAATTGATTTATCATTCATTTTATTAATCATTAATTTCAGTAAAGTAATATCGATGACTTTACTCGAAAGCGAAATCGATAAAACTAAGAGTGATCGATTGATTGTGACGTCACTAATAGGATCAAGGAAGTTTGCTCGATGGAGAATGGGGGCGAGAGATAAATCAAAAGTCTGTCGTTAAGGCGTTGCTATCATTCACTGATGCACGATAACATGTTGTCTTCTTTTTAAATTGATACAAACTTGTTTTTTTCGAGAATTATTTGCATCGCTGTAATGAACTGCAACAATCCCGTTATATATTTTCTGTCATTTGTTTGAATCAGAATTCACATCAAATAAACTGCCATACAATGACCTAAAATACATAGGGTTGTGTATAACTTATGGATAGGTTTGTCCTATATTAACCCACTTTCAGCTAGGCATATCAAATGACCAATAAAAAAGTTTAATGCTGGTTGTGATTAACCAGTCAGTCGAAATGATTGGAAATATAGGAACCCTTGGCATAGTTATTAATTCATGCAGAAGTTATTACGACATCAAAATGCAGATTCCATGTGTAGCAAATTGAACCTTCATAATCCTGTCATGGGCAATGCTGGGTAATGTGATCACTGTAGCTCTAAAACCGAGTAATTTTTTCAAGAACTGCTTCTTAGACGAAATTCATGCAATTACATCGACGGCAAGATTGATAATAAAAATATTTATTATTTTAAAAGGATTTTCAAGTTTGTTTATCTTTTAAATTTTCAAATAATTTGTCGTTTAGATGCACCATTTCGATGAAGTTGATATGCAACTACCATCAGATCGAGCAATATTTACGAGAGGAAAATGTTTAGACGAATGCACCTTGCACATTAATTAAATGCTCTTAATGAATATGGATCAAGGTACCTATTCAATTTGGATAATGATTGGAAAAAGTAGCTCCTAAATAACGGCAATCATTCACGGAAATGTAATTTTCCTAAAACTGTCAACCCCCGTCGAATTATTTAAGGAATATACCAATCCGAGGCTTGATTAAATCATATGCGAACATGTTTAATCAATATTTTAATAGCATGTTTAATATTGGCATACCTCCACATACTGAACACAGCATTCACATGCGAGCAGGAATATTATAAACACAATTATTATTTCATCACTAAATTTATTTGAATCAAATCTTCACATATATACAGTATTGGAAATTTCCATCATCTCTTTACAAAACCTGTAACCACTTCACTGTCTCTCACCCTCACTCCTCCAATTATCACCCCCTCTTTATTCTTCGCACAACACACCTCCATTCGTATCCAAGAAATCATCTCAGTTAATGGATTTGTTCTTCCTAACTTCCCTTCTCATTTTCTTGTCAAGTTCTTTAAAAATTCTATATCTCTTCTTTTTTGTCTTCTTTACTTTCTTTTCTCTTTTCTCAATAATCTTTATTGCAGCCTTTGATAAACCAACTGCATGATATGCTGTTGAGATTTTATCTCTTGGCACAACGTTAACATAGTTTGTAAATCGTTTGGTGACTTCATCTCGCTTTAATTGTGTACATCTAGACGCTTCAAAACTGCCAGGAATGACGATTGGTTTGTCAGTCAGCGGTTGTCCTACAACAGATGTAATTAGGGATATTAATTATTGTGATCTTCGAAAGTGAGAGTTGCTATCGACCATTAATTTCGGCTGCTTACCTTTCAAATTTCTCAAACTGTTGGTATTTCCCAAGTTGATTTTTTTTCTAATGATGGGAGGCTGCTCTCCAATGGATCTCTCTATACCAAGAAGGCTATCGAATGCCTTCACAGGATCATAATCATTATTACCAATTTTTCCATTCAATTGACGTAGACGAGCTTTTGTTGCTGGTGATTATAATGACTCTGATTTTCTCAGACGGGCTTCTCTCTCTTCGATGCATTTCAAACGTTGTTGCTTTTTCTTGTTATTTCTTTCCTCTATATACTTTCTTCCCTCGATGCTCAATATAGTGACCTCCAAAGGAATTGGATAGCTCAACGGCTTCTTTTGAATTGATTTATCATTCATTTTATTAATCATTAATTTCAGTAAAGTAATATCGATGACTTTACTCGAAAGCGAAATCGATAAAACTAAGAGTGATCGATTGATTGTGACGTCACTAATAGGATCAAGGAAGTTTGCTCGATGGAGAATGGGGGCGAGAGATAAATCAAAAGTCTGTCGTTAAGGCGTTGCTATCATTCACTGATGCACGATAACATGTTGTCTTCTTTTTAAATTGATACAAACTTGTTTTTTTCGAGAATTATTTGCATCGCTGTAATGAACTGCAACAATCCCGTTATATATTTTCTGTCATTTGTTTGAATCAGAATTCACATCAAATAAACTGCCATACAATGACCTAAAATACATAGGGTTGTGTATAACTTATGGATAGGTTTGTCCTATATTAACCCACTTTCAGCTAGGCATATCAAATGACCAATAAAAAAGTTTAATGCTGGTTGTGATTAACCAGTCAGTCGAAATGATTGGAAATATAGGAACCCTTGGCATAGTTATTAATTCATGCAGAAGTTATTACGACATCAAAATGCAGATTCCATGTGTAGCAAATTGAACCTTCATAATCCTGTCATGGGCAATGCTGGGTAATGTGATCACTGTAGCTCTAAAACCGAGTAATTTTTTCAAGAACTGCTTCTTAGACGAAATTCATGCAATTACATCGACGGCAAGATTGATAATAAAAATATTTATTATTATAAAAGGATTTTCAAGTTTGTTTATCTTTTAAATTTTCAAATAATTTGTCGTTTAGATGCACCATTTCGATGAAGTTGATATGCAACTACCATCAGATCGAGCAATATTTACGAGAGGAAAATGTTTAGACGAATGCACCTTGCACATTAATTAAATGCTCTTAATGAATATGGATCAAGGTACCTATTCAATTTGGATAATGATTGGAAAAAGTAGCTCCTAAATAACGGCAATCATTCACGGAAATGTAATTTTCCTAAAACTGTCAACCCCCGTCGAATTATTTAAGGAATATACCAATCCGAGGCTTGATTAAATCATATGCGAACATGTTTAATCAATATTTTAATAGCATGTTTAATATTGGCATACCTCCACATACTGAACACAGCATTCACATGCGAGCAGGAATATTATAAACACAATTATTATTTCATCACTAAATTTATTTGAATCAAATCTTCACATATATACAGTATTGGAAATTTCCATCATCTCTTTACAAAACCTGTAACCACTTCACTGTCTCTCACCCTCACTCCTCCAATTATCACCCCCTCTTTATTCTTCGCACAACACACCTCCATTCGTATCCAAGAAATCATCTCAGTTAATGGATTTGTTCTTCCTAACTTCCCTTCTCATTTTCTTCTCAAGTTCTTTAAAAATTCTATATCTCTTCTTTTCTGTCTTCTTTACTTTCTTTTCTCTTTTCTTAATAACCTTTATTGCAGCCTTTGATAAACCAACTGCATGATATGCTGTTTAGTTTTTATGGTTTGGCATAACATTAACATAATTTGTAAATCGTTTGGTGACTTCATCTCGTTTTTAATTGTGTACATCTAGACGCTTCAACACTGCCAGGGATGACGATTGGTTTGTCAGTCAGCCGTTGTCCTACAACAGATGTAATTTGGGATATTAATTATTGTGATCTTCGAAAGTGAGAGTTGCTATCGACTATTAATTTTGGCTGCTTACCTTTCAAATTTCTCAAACTGTTGGTATTTCCCAAGTTGATTTTTTTTCTAATGATGAGAGGCTGCTCTCCGATTGATCTCTCTATACCAAGAAGACTATCGAATGCCTTCACAGGATCATAATCATTATTACCAAGTTTTCCATTCAATTGACGTAGACGAGCTTTTGTTGCTGGTGATTGAAATGACTCTGATTTTCTCAGACGGGCTTCTCTCTCTTCGATGCATTTCAAACGTTGTTGCTTTTTCTTGTTATTTCTTTCCTCTATATACTTTCTTCCCTTGATGCTCAATATAGTGACCTCAAAAGGAATTGGATAGCTCAACGGCTTCTTTTGAATTGATTTATCATTCATTTTATTAGTCATTAATTTCAGTAAAGTAATATCGATGACTTTACTCGAAAGCGAAATCGATAAAACTAAGAACGATCGATTGATTGTGACGTCACTAGTAGGATCACGAAAGTTTGCTCGATGGAGAATGGCGGCGAGAGATAAATCAAAAGTCTGTCGTTAAGGCGTTGCTATCATTCACTGATGCACGATAACATGTTGTCTTCTTTTTAAATTGATACAAACTTGTTTTTTTCGAGAATTATTTGCATCGCTGTAATGAACTGCAACAATCCCGTTATATATTTTCTGTCATTTGTTTGAATCAGAATTCACATGAAATAAACTGCCATACAATGACCTAAAATACATAGGGTTGTGTATAACTTATGGATAGGTTTGTCCTATATTAACCCACTTTCAGTTAGGCATATCAAATGACCAATAAAAAGTTTAATGCTGGTTGTGATTAACCAGTCAGTCGAAATGATTGGAAATATAGGAACCCTTATAGCATATAGTTATTATTTCATGCAGGAGTTATTACGACATCAAAATGCAGATTCCATGTGCAGCAAATTGAACCTTCATAATCCTGTCATGGGCAATACTGGGCAATGTGATCACGGTAGCTCAAAAACCGAGTAATTTTTTCCAGAACTGCTTCTTAGACAAAATTCATGCAATTACATCGACGGCAAGATTGATAATAAAATTATTGATTATTTTAAAAGGATTTTCAAGTTTATTTATCTTTTAATTTTTCAAATAATCTGTCGTTTACATGCACCATTTCGATGAAGTTGATATGTAACTACCATCAGATCGAGCAATATTTACGAGAGGAAAAAGTTTAGACGAATGCACCTTGCACATTAATTAATTGCTCTTAATAAATATTGATCAAGGTACCTATTCAATTTGGATAATGATTGGAAAAAGTAGCTCCTAAATAATGACAATCATTCACGGAAATGTAATTTTCCTAAAACTGGCAACCCCCGTCGAATTATTTAAGGGATATACCAATCCGAGGCTTGATTAAATCATATGCGAACATGTTTAATCAATATTTTAATAGCATGTTCAATATTGGCATACCTCCACATACTGAACACAGCATTCACATGCGAGCAGGAATATTGTAAACACAATTATTATTTCATCACTAAATTTATTTGAATCAAATCTTCACATATATACAGCATTGGAAATTTCCATCATCTCTTTACAAAAACTGTAACCACTTCACTGTCTCTCACCCTCACTCCTCCAATTATCAGCCCCTCTTTATTCTTCGCACAACACACCTCCATTCGTATCCAAGAAATCATCTCAGTTAATGGATTTGTTCTTCCTAACTTCCCTTCTCATTTTCTTGTCAAGTTCTTTAAAAATTCTATATCTCTTCTTTTCTGTCTTCTTTACTTTCTTTTCTCTTTTCTCAATAATCTTTATTGCAGCCTTTGATAAACCAACTGCATGATATGCTGTTGAGATTTTATCTCTTGGCACAACGTTAACATAGTTTGTAAATCGTTTGGTGACTTCATCTCGCTTTAATTGTGTACATCTAGACGCTTCAAAACTGCCAGGGATGACGATTGGTTTGTCAGTCAGAAGTTGTCCTACAACATATGTAATTAGGGATATTAATTATTGTGATCTTCGAAAGTGAGAGTTGCTATCGACCATTAATTTCGGCTGCTTACCTTTCAAATTTCTCAAACTGTTGGTATTTCCCAAGTTGATTTTTTTTTCTAATGATGGGAGGCTGCTCTCCAATGGATCTCTCTATACCAAGAAGGCTATCGAATGCCTTCACAGGATCATAATCATTATTACCAATTTTTCCATTCAATTGACGTAGACGAGATTTTGTTGCTGGTGATTGAAATGACTCTGATTTTCTCAGACGGGCTTCTCTCTCTTCGATGCATTTCAAACGTTGTTGCTTTTTCTTGTTATTTCTTTCCTCTATATACTTTCTTCCCTCGATGCTCAATATAGTGACCTCCAAAGGAATTGGATAGCTCAACGGCTTCTTTTGAATTGATTTATCATTCATTTTATTAATCATTAATTTCAGTAAAGAAATATCGATGATTTTACTCGAAAGCGAAATCGATAAAACGAAGAGTGATCGATTGATTGTGACGTCACTAGTAGGATCAAGAAAGTTTGCTCGATGGAGAATGGGGGCGAGAGATAAATCAAAAGTCTGTCGTTAAGGCGTTGCTATCATTCACTGATGCACGATAACATGTTGACTTCTTTTTAAATTGATACAAACTTGTTTTTTTCGAGAATTATTTGCATCGCTGTAATGAACTGCAACAATCCCGTTATATATTTTCTGTCATTTGTTTGAATCAGAATTCAAATCAAATAAACTGCCATACAATGACCTAAAATACATAGGGTTGTGTATAACCTATGGTTAGGTTTGTCCTATATTAACCCACTTTCAGTTAGGCATATCAAATGACCAATAAAAAGTTTAATGCTGGTTGTGATTAACCAGTCAGTCGAAATGATTGGAAATATAGGAACCCTTATAGCATATAGTTATTATTTCATGCAGGAGTTATTACGACATCAAAATGCAGATTCCATGTGCAGCAAATTGAACATTCATAATCCTGTCATGGGCAATACTGGGCAATGTGATCACGGTAGCTCAAAAACCGAGTAATTTTTTCCAGAACTGCTTCTTAGACAAAATTCATGCAATTACATCGACGGCAAGATTGATAATAAAATTATTGATTATTTTAAAAGGATTTTCAAGTTTATTTATCTTTTAATTTTTCAAATAATCTGTCGTTTACATGCACCATTTCGATGAAGTTGATATGTAACTACCATCAGATCGAGCAATATTTACGAGAGGAAAAAGTTTAGACGAATGCACCTTGCACATTAATTAATTGCTCTTAATAAATATTGATCAAGGTACCTATTCAATTTGGATAATGATTGGAAAAAGTAGCTCCTAAATAATGACAATCATTCACGGAAATGTAATTTTCCTAAAACTGGCAACCCCCGTCGAATTATTTAAGGGATATACCAATCCGAGGTTTGATTAAATCATATGCAAACATATTTAATCAATATTTTAATAGCATGTTTAATATTGGCATACCTCCACATACTGAACACAGCATTCACATGCGAGCAGGAATATTGTAAACACAATTATTATTTCATCACTAAATTTATTTGAATCAAATCTTCACATATATACAGCATTGGAAGTTTCCATCATCTCTTTACAAAAACTGTAACCACTTCACTGTCTCTCACCCTCACTCCTCCAATTATCAGCCCCTCTTTATTCTTCGCACAACACACCTCCATTCGTATCCAAGAAATCATCTCAGTTAATGGATTTGTTCTTCCTAACTTCCCTTCTCATTTTCTTGTCAAGTTCTTCAAAAATTCTATATCTCTTCTTTTCTGTCTTCTTTACTTTCTTTTCTCTTTTCTCAATAATCTTTATTGCAGCCTTTGATAAACCAACTGCATGATATGCTGTTGAGATTTTATCTCTTGGCACAACGTTAACATAGTTTGTAAATCGTTTGGTGACTTCATCTCGCTTTAATTGTGTACATCTAGACGCTTCAAAACTGCCAGGGATGACGATTGGTTTGTCAGTCAGCCGTTGTCCTACAACAGATGTAATTAAGGATATTAATTATTGTGATCTTCGAAAGTGAGAGTTGCTATCGACCATTAATTTCGGCTGCTTACCTTTCAAATTTCTCAAACTGTTGGTATTTCCCAAGTTGATTTTTTTTCTAATGATGGGAGGCTGCTCTCCAATGGATCTCTCTATACCAAGAAGGCTATCGAATGCCTTCACAGGATCATAATCATTATTTCCAATTTTTCCATTCATTTGACGTAGACGAGCTTTTGTTGCTGGTGATTGAAATGACTCTGATTTTCTCAGACGGGCTTCTCTCTCTTCGATGCATTTCAAACGTTGTTGCTTTTTCTTGTTATTTCTTTCCTCTATATACTTTCTTCCCTCGATGCTCAATATAGTGACCTCCAAAGGAATTGGATAGCTCAACGGCTTCTTTTGAATTGATTTATCATTCATTTTATTAATCATTAATTTCAGTAAAGTAATATCGATGACTTTACTCGAAAGCGAAATCGATAAAACTAAGAGTGATCGATTGATTGTGACGTCACTAATAGGATCAAGGAAGTTTGCTCGATGGAGAATGGGGGCGAGAGATAAATCAAAAGTCTGTCGTTAAGGCGTTGCTATCATTCACTGATGCACGATAACATGTTGTCTTCTTTTTAAATTGATACAAACTTGTTTTTTTCGAGAATTATTTGCATCGCTGTAATGAACTGCAACAATCCCGTTATATATTTTCTGTCATTTGTTTGAATCAGAATTCACATCAAATAAACTGCCATACAATGACCTAAAATACATAGGGTTGTGTATAACTTATGGATAGGTTTGTCCTATATTAACCCACTTTCAGCTAGGCATATCAAATGACCAATAAAAAAGTTTAATGCTGGTTGTGATTAACCAGTCAGTCGAAATGATTGGAAATATAGGAACCCTTGGCATAGTTATTAATTCATGCAGAAGTTATTACGACATCAAAATGCAGATTCCATGTGTAGCAAATTGAACCTTCATAATCCTGTCATGGGCAATGCTGGGTAATGTGATCACGGTAGCTCTAAAACCGAGTAATTTTTTCAAGAACTGCTTCTTAGACGAAATTCATGCAATTACATCGACGGCAAGATTGATAATAAAAATATTGATTATTTTAAAAGGATTTTCAAGTTTATTTATCTTTTAATTTTTCAAATAATTTGTCGTTTACATGCACCATTTCGATGAAGTTGATACGCAACTACCCTCAGATCGAGCAATATTTACGAGAGGAAAATGTTTAGACGTATGCACCTTGCACATTAATTAAATGCTTTTAATAAATATTGATCAAGGTACCTATTTAATTTGGATAATGATTGGAAAAAGTAGCTCCTAAATAATGGCAATCATTCACGAGAATGTAATTTTCCTAAAACTGGCAACCCCCGTCGAATTATTTAAGGAATATACCAATCCGAGGCTTGATTAAATCATATGCGAAAATGTTTAACCAAAATTTTAATAGCATGTTTAATATTGGCATACCTCCACATATTGAACACAGCATTCACATGCGAGCAGGAATTTTATAAAACACAATTATTATTTCATCACTAAATTTATTTGAATCAAATCTTCACATATATACAGTATTGGAAATTTCCATCATCTCTTTACAAAAACTGTAACCCCTTCACTGTCTCTCACTCTCACTCCTCAAATTATCACCCCCTCTTTATTCTTCGCACAACACACCTCCATTCGTATCCAAGAAATCATCTCAATTAATGGATTTGTTCTTCCTAACTTCCCTCCTCATTTTCTTCTCAAGTTCTTTAAAAATTCTATATCTCTTCTTTTCTGTCTTCTTCACTTTCTTTTCTCTTTTCTCAATAATCTTTATGGCAGCCTTTGATAAACCAACTGCATGATATGCTGTTGAGTTTTTATCTCTTGGCACAACGTTAACATAGTTTGTAAATCGTTTGGTGACTTCATCTCGCTTTAATTGTGTACATCTAGACGCTTCAAAACTGCCAGGGATGACGATTGGTTTGTCAGTCAGCCGTTGTCCTACAACAGATGTAATTAAGGATATTAATTATTGTGATCTTCGAAAGTGAGAGTTGCTATCGACCATTAATTTCGGTTGCTTACCTTTCAAATTTCTCAAACTGTTGGTATTTCCCAAGTTGATTTTTTTTCTAATGATGGGAGGCTGCTCTCCAATGGATCTCTCTATACCAAGAAGGCTATCGAATGCCTTCACAGGATCATAATCATTATTACCAATTTTTCCATTCATTTGACGTAGACGAGCTTTTGTTGCTGGTGATTGAAATGACTCTGATTTTCTCAGACGGGCTTCTCTCTCTTCGATGCATTTCAAACGTTGTTGCTTTTTCTTGTTATTTCTTTCCTCTATATACTTTCTTCCCTCGATGCTCAATATAGTGACCTCCAAAGGAATTGGATAGCTCAATGGCTTCTTTTCAATTGATTTATCATTCATTTTATTAGTCATTATTTTCAGTAAAGTAATATCGATGACTTTACTCGAACGCGAAATCGATAAAACTAAGAACGATCGATTGATTGTGACGTCACTAGTAGGATCACGAAAGTTTGCTCGATGGAGAATGGGGGCGAGAGATAAATCAAAAGTCTGTCGTTAAGGCGTTGCTATCATTCACTGATGCACGATAACATGTTGACTTCTTTTTAAATTGATACAAACTTGTTTTTTTCGAGAATTATTTGCATCGCTGTAATGAACTGCAACAATCCCGTTATATATTTTCTGTCATTTGTTTGAATCAGAATTCAAATCAAATAAACTGCCATACAATGACCTAAAATACATAGGGTTGTGTTTAACCTATGGATAGGTTTGTCCTATATTAACCCACTTTCAGTTAGGCATATCAAATGACCAATAAAAAGTTTAATGCTGGTTGTGATTTTACCAGTCAGTCGAAATGATTGGAAATATAGGAACCCTTATAGCATATAGTTATTATTTCATGCAGGAGTTATTACGACATCAAAATGCAGATTCCATGTGTAGCAAATTGAACCTTCATAATCCTGTCATGGGCAATACTGGGCAATGTGATCACGGTAGCTCAAAAACCGAGTAATTTTTTCAAGAACTGCTTCTTAGACGAAATTCATGCAATTACATCGACGGCGAGATTGATAATAAAATTATTGATTATTTTAAAAGGATTTTCAAGTTTATTTATCTTTTAATTTTTCAAATAATTTGTCGTTTACATGCACCATTTCGATGAAGTTGATATGTAACTACCGTCAGATCGAGCAATATTTACGAGAGGAAAAAGTTTAGACGAATGCACCTTGCACATTAATTAATTGCTCTTAATAAATATTGATCAAGGTACCTATTCAATTTGGATAATGATTGGAAAAAGTAGCTCCTAAATAATGGCAATCATTCACGGAAATGTAATTTTCCTAAAACTGGCAACCCCCGTCGAATTATTTAAGGGATATACCAATCCGAGGCTTGATTAAATCATATGCGAACATGTTCAATCAATATTTTAATAGCATGTTTAATATTGGCATACCTCCACATACTGAACACAGCATTCACATGCGAGCAGGAATATTATAAACACAATTATTATTTCATCACTAAATTTATTTGAATCAAATCTTCACATATATACAGCATTGGAAATTTCCATCATCTCTTTACAAAAACTGTAACCCCTTCACTGTCTGTCACTCTCACTCCTCAAATTATCACCCCCTCTTTATTCTTCGCACAACACACCTCCATTCGTATCCAAGAAATCATCTCAATTAATGGATTTGTTCTTCCTAACTTCCCTTCTCATTTTCTTCTCAAGTTCTTTAAAAATTCTATATCTCTTCTTTTCTGTCTTCTTTACTTTCTTTTCTCTTTTCTCAATAATCTTTATTGCAGCCTTTGATAAACCAACTGCATGATATGCTGTTGAGATTTTATCTCTTGGCACAACGTTAACATAGTTTGTAAATCGTTTGATGACTTCATCTCGCTTTAATTGTGTACATCTAGACGCTTCAACACTGCCAGGGATGACGATTGGTTTGTCAGTCAGCCATTGTCCTACAACAGATGTAATTTGGGATATTAATATTGTGATCTTCGAAAGTGAGAGTTGCTATCGACCATTAATTTAGGCTGCTTACCTTTCAAATTTCTCAAACTGTTGGTATTTCCCAAGTTGATTTTTTTCTAATGATGGGAGGCTGCTCTCCAATGGATCTCTCTATACCAAGAAGGCTATCTAATGCCTTCACAGGATCATAATCATTATTACCAATTTTTCCATTCAATTGACGTAGACTAGCTTTTGTTGCTGGTGATTGAAATGACTCTGATTTTCTCAGACGGGCTTCTCTCTCTTCGATGCATTTCAAACGTTGTTGCTTTTTCTTGTTATTTCTTTCCTCTATATACTTTCTTCCCTCGATGCTCAATATAGTGACCTCCAAAGGAATTGGATAGCTCAACGGCTTCTTTTGAATTGATTTATCATTCATTTTATTAATCATTAATTTCAGTAAAGTAATATCGATGACTTTACTCGAAAGCGAAATCGATAAAACTAAGAGTGATCGATTGATTGTGACGTCACTAATAGGATCAAGGAAGTTTGCTCGATGGAGAATGGGGGCGAGAGATAAATCAAAAGTCTGTCGTTAAGGCGTTGCTATCATTCACTGATGCACGATAACATGTTGTCTTCTTTTTAAATTGATACAAACTTGTTTTTTTCGAGAATTATTTGCATCGCTGTAATGAACTGCAACAATCCCGTTATATATTTTCTGTCATTTGTTTGAATCAGAATTCACATCAAATAAACTGCCATACAATGACCTAAAATACATAGGGTTGTGTATAACTTATGGATAGGTTTGTCCTATATTAACCCACTTTCAGCTAGGCATATCAAATGACCAATAAAAAAGTTTAATGCTGGTTGTGATTAACCAGTCAGTCGAAATGATTGGAAATATAGGAACCCTTGGCATAGTTATTAATTCATGCAGAAGTTATTACGACATCAAAATGCAGATTCCATGTGTAGCAAATTGAACCTTCATAATCCTGTCATGGGCAATGCTGGGTAATGTGATCACGGTAGCTCTAAAACCGAGTAATTTTTTCAAGAACTGCTTCTTAGACGAAATTCATGCAATTACATCGACGGCAAGATTGATAATAAAAATATTGATTATTTTAAAAGGATTTTCAAGTTTATTTATCTTTTAATTTTTCAAATAATTTGTCGTTTACATGCACCATTTCGATGAAGTTGATACGCAACTACCCTCAGATCGAGCAATATTTACGAGAGGAAAATGTTTAGACGTATGCACCTTGCACATTAATTAAATGCTTTTAATAAATATTGATCAAGGTACCTATTTAATTTGGATAATGATTGGAAAAAGTAGCTCCTAAATAATGGCAATCATTCACGAGAATGTAATTTTCCTAAAACTGGCAACCCCCGTCGAATTATTTAAGGAATATACCAATCCGAGGCTTGATTAAATCATATGCGAAAATGTTTAACCAAAATTTTAATAGCATGTTTAATATTGGCATACCTCCACATATTGAACACAGCATTCACATGCGAGCAGGAATTTTATAAAACACAATTATTATTTCATCACTAAATTTATTTGAATCAAATCTTCACATATATACAGTATTGGAAATTTCCATCATCTCTTTACAAAAACTGTAACCCCTTCACTGTCTCTCACTCTCACTCCTCAAATTATCACCCCCTCTTTATTCTTCGCACAACACACCTCCATTCGTATCCAAGAAATCATCTCAATTAATGGATTTGTTCTTCCTAACTTCCCTCCTCATTTTCTTCTCAAGTTCTTTAAAAATTCTATATCTCTTCTTTTCTGTCTTCTTCACTTTCTTTTCTCTTTTCTCAATAATCTTTATGGCAGCCTTTGATAAACCAACTGCATGATATGCTGTTGAGTTTTTATCTCTTGGCACAACGTTAACATAGTTTGTAAATCGTTTGGTGACTTCATCTCGCTTTAATTGTGTACATCTAGACGCTTCAAAACTGCCAGGGATGACGATTGGTTTGTCAGTCAGCCGTTGTCCTACAACAGATGTAATTAAGGATATTAATTATTGTGATCTTCGAAAGTGAGAGTTGCTATCGACCATTAATTTCGGTTGCTTACCTTTCAAATTTCTCAAACTGTTGGTATTTCCCAAGTTGATTTTTTTTCTAATGATGGGAGGCTGCTCTCCAATGGATCTCTCTATACCAAGAAGGCTATCGAATGCCTTCACAGGATCATAATCATTATTACCAATTTTTCCATTCATTTGACGTAGACGAGCTTTTGTTGCTGGTGATTGAAATGACTCTGATTTTCTCAGACGGGCTTCTCTCTCTTCGATGCATTTCAAACGTTGTTGCTTTTTCTTGTTATTTCTTTCCTCTATATACTTTCTTCCCTCGATGCTCAATATAGTGACCTCCAAAGGAATTGGATAGCTCAATGGCTTCTTTTCAATTGATTTATCATTCATTTTATTAGTCATTATTTTCAGTAAAGTAATATCGATGACTTTACTCGAACGCGAAATCGATAAAACTAAGAACGATCGATTGATTGTGACGTCACTAGTAGGATCACGAAAGTTTGCTCGATGGAGAATGGGGGCGAGAGATAAATCAAAAGTCTGTCGTTAAGGCGTTGCTATCATTCACTGATGCACGATAACATGTTGACTTCTTTTTAAATTGATACAAACTTGTTTTTTTCGAGAATTATTTGCATCGCTGTAATGAACTGCAACAATCCCGTTATATATTTTCTGTCATTTGTTTGAATCAGAATTCAAATCAAATAAACTGCCATACAATGACCTAAAATACATAGGGTTGTGTTTAACCTATGGATAGGTTTGTCCTATATTAACCCACTTTCAGTTAGGCATATCAAATGACCAATAAAAAGTTTAATGCTGGTTGTGATTTTACCAGTCAGTCGAAATGATTGGAAATATAGGAACCCTTATAGCATATAGTTATTATTTCATGCAGGAGTTATTACGACATCAAAATGCAGATTCCATGTGTAGCAAATTGAACCTTCATAATCCTGTCATGGGCAATACTGGGCAATGTGATCACGGTAGCTCAAAAACCGAGTAATTTTTTCAAGAACTGCTTCTTAGACGAAATTCATGCAATTACATCGACGGCGAGATTGATAATAAAATTATTGATTATTTTAAAAGGATTTTCAAGTTTATTTATCTTTTAATTTTTCAAATAATTTGTCGTTTACATGCACCATTTCGATGAAGTTGATATGTAACTACCGTCAGATCGAGCAATATTTACGAGAGGAAAAAGTTTAGACGAATGCACCTTGCACATTAATTAATTGCTCTTAATAAATATTGATCAAGGTACCTATTCAATTTGGATAATGATTGGAAAAAGTAGCTCCTAAATAATGGCAATCATTCACGGAAATGTAATTTTCCTAAAACTGGCAACCCCCGTCGAATTATTTAAGGGATATACCAATCCGAGGCTTGATTAAATCATATGCGAACATGTTCAATCAATATTTTAATAGCATGTTTAATATTGGCATACCTCCACATACTGAACACAGCATTCACATGCGAGCAGGAATATTATAAACACAATTATTATTTCATCACTAAATTTATTTGAATCAAATCTTCACATATATACAGCATTGGAAATTTCCATCATCTCTTTACAAAAACTGTAACCCCTTCACTGTCTGTCACTCTCACTCCTCAAATTATCACCCCCTCTTTATTCTTCGCACAACACACCTCCATTCGTATCCAAGAAATCATCTCAATTAATGGATTTGTTCTTCCTAACTTCCCTTCTCATTTTCTTCTCAAGTTCTTTAAAAATTCTATATCTCTTCTTTTCTGTCTTCTTTACTTTCTTTTCTCTTTTCTCAATAATCTTTATTGCAGCCTTTGATAAACCAACTGCATGATATGCTGTTGAGATTTTATCTCTTGGCACAACGTTAACATAGTTTGTAAATCGTTTGATGACTTCATCTCGCTTTAATTGTGTACATCTAGACGCTTCAACACTGCCAGGGATGACGATTGGTTTGTCAGTCAGCCATTGTCCTACAACAGATGTAATTTGGGATATTAATATTGTGATCTTCGAAAGTGAGAGTTGCTATCGACCATTAATTTAGGCTGCTTACCTTTCAAATTTCTCAAACTGTTGGTATTTCCCAAGTTGATTTTTTTCTAATGATGGGAGGCTGCTCTCCAATGGATCTCTCTATACCAAGAAGGCTATCTAATGCCTTCACAGGATCATAATCATTATTACCAATTTTTCCATTCAATTGACGTAGACTAGCTTTTGTTGCTGGTGATTGAAATGACTCTGATTTTCTCAGACGGGCTTCTCTCTCTTCGATGCATTTCAAACGTTGTTGCTTTTTCTTGTTATTTCTTTCCTCTATATACTTTCTTCCCTCGATGCTCAATATAGTGACCTCCAAAGGAATTGGATAGCTCAACGGCTTCTTTTGAATTGATTTATCATTCATTTTATTAATCATTAATTTCAGTAAAGTAATATCGATGACTTTACTCGAAAGCGAAATCGATAAAACTAAGAGTGATCGATTGATTGTGACGTCACTAGTAGGATCAAGAAAGTTTGCTCGATGGAGAATGGGGGCGAGAGATAAATCAAAAGTCTGTCGTTAAGGCGTTGCTATCATTCACTGATGCACGATAACATGTTGTCTTCTTTTTAAATTGATACAAACTTGTTTTTTTCGAGAATTATTTGCATCGCTGTAATGAACTGCAACAATCCCGTTATATATTTTCTGTCATTTGTTTGAATCAGAATTCACATCAAATAAACTGCCATACAATGACCTAAAATACATAGGGTTGTGTATAACTTATGGATAGGTTTGTCCTATATTAACCCACTTTCAGTTAGGCATATCAAATGACCAATAAAAAGTTTAATGCTGGTTGTGATTAACCAGTCAGTCGAAATGATTGGAAATATAGGAACCCTTGGCATAGTTATTAATTCATGCAGAAGTTATTACGACATCAAAATGCAGATTCCATGTGTAGCAAATTGAACCTTCATAATCCTGTCATGGGCAATGCTGGGTAATGTGATCACGGTAGCTCAAAAACCGAGTAATTTTTTCAAGAACTGCTTCTTAGACGAAATTCATGCAATTACATCGACGGCAAGATTGATAATAAAAATATTTATTATTTTAAAAGGATTTTCAAGTTTGTTTATCTTTTAAATTTTCAAATAATTTGTCGTTTAGATGCACCATTTCGATGAAGTTGATATGCAACTACCATCAGATCGAGCAATATTTACGAGAGGAAAATGTTTAGACGAATGCACCTTGCACATTAATTAAATGCTCTTAATGAATATGGATCAAGGTACCTATTCAATTTGGATAATGATTGGAAAAAGTAGCTCCTAAATAACGGCAATCATTCACGGAAATGTAATTTTCCTAAAACTGTCAACCCCCGTCGAATTATTTAAGGAATATACCAATCCGAGGCTTGATTAAATCATATGCGAACATGTTTAATCAATATTTTAATAGCATGTTTAATATTGGCATACCTCCACATACTGAACACAGCATTCACATGCAAGCAGGAATATTATAAACACAATTATTATTTCATCACTAAATTTATTTGAATCAAATCTTCACATATATACAGTATTGGAAATTTCCATCATCTCTTTACAAAACCTGTAACCACTTCACTGTCTCTCACCCTCACTCCTCCAATTATCAGCCCCTCTTTATTCTTCGCACAACACACCTCCATTCGTATCCAAGAAATCATCTCAGTTAATGGATTTGTTCTTCCTAACTTCCCTTCTCATTTTCTTGTCAAGTTCTTTAAAAATTCTATATCTCTTCTTTTCTGTCTTCTTTACTTTCTTTTCTCTTTTCTCAATGATCTTTATTGCAGCCTTTGATAAACCAACTGCATGATATGCTGTTGAGATTTTATCTCTTGGCACAACGTTAACATAGTTTGTAAATCGTTTGGTGACTTCATCTCGCTTTAATTGTGTACATCTAGACGCTTCAAAACTGCCAGGGATGACGATTGGTTTGTCAGTCAGCCGTTGTCCTACAACAGATGTAATTAAGGATATTAATTATTGTGATCTTCGAAAGTGAGAGTTGCTATCGACCATTAATTTCGGCTGCTTACCTTTCAAATTTCTCAAACTGTTGGTATTTCCCAAGTTGATTTTTTTTCTAATGATGGGAGGCTGCTCTCCAATGGATCTCTCTATACCAAGAAGGCTATCGAATGCCTTCACAGGATCATAATCATTATTACGTATTTTTCCATTCATTTGACGTAGACGAGCTTTTGTTGCTGGTGGTTGAAATGACTCTGATTTTCTCAGACGGGCTTCTCTCTCTTCGATGCATTTCAAACGTTGTTGCTTTTTCTTGTTATTTCTTTCCTCTATATACTTTCTTCCCTCGATGCTCAATATAGTGACCTCCAGAGGAATTGGATAGCTCAATGGCTTCTTTTCAATTGATTTATCATTCATTTTATTAGTCATTATTTTCAGTAAAGTAATATCGATGACTTTACTCGAACGCGAAATCGATAAAACTAAGAACGATCGATTGATTGTGACGTCACTAGTAGGATCACGAAAGTTTGCTCGATGGAGAATGGGGGCGAGAGATAAATCAAAAGTCTGTCGTTAAGGCGTTGCTATCATTCACTGATGCACGATAACATGTTGACTTCTTTTTAAATTGATACAAACTTGTTTTTTTCGAGAATTATTTGCATCGCTGTAATGAACTGCAACAATCCCGTTATATATTTTCTGTCATTTGTTTGAATCAGAATTCAAATCAAATAAACTGCCATACAATGACCTAAAATACATAGGGTTGTGTTTAACCTATGGATAGGTTTGTCCTATATTAACCCACTTTCAGTTAGGCATATCAAATGACCAATAAAAAGTTTAATGCTGGTTGTGATTTTACCAGTCAGTCGAAATGATTGGAAATATAGGAACCCTTATAGCATATAGTTATTATTTCATGCAGGAGTTATTACGACATCAAAATGCAGATTCCATGTGTAGCAAATTGAACCTTCATAATCCTGTCATGGGCAATACTGGGCAATGTGATCACGGTAGCTCAAAAACCGAGTAATTTTTTCAAGAACTGCTTCTTAGACGAAATTCATGCAATTACATCGACGGCGAGATTGATAATAAAATTATTGATTATTTTAAAAGGATTTTCAAGTTTATTTATCTTTTAATTTTTCAAATAATTTGTCGTTTACATGCACCATTTCGATGAAGTTGATATGTAACTACCGTCAGATCGAGCAATATTTACGAGAGGAAAAAGTTTAGACGAATGCACCTTGCACATTAATTAATTGCTCTTAATAAATATTGATCAAGGTACCTATTCAATTTGGATAATGATTGGAAAAAGTAGCTCCTAAATAATGGCAATCATTCACGGAAATGTAATTTTCCTAAAACTGGCAACCCCCGTCGAATTATTTATGGGATATACCAATCCGAGGCTTGATTAAATCATATGCGAACATGTTCAATCAATATTTCAATAGCATGTTTAATATTGGCATACCTCCACATACTGAACACAGCATTCACATGCGAGCAGGAATATTATAAACACAATTATTATTTCATCACTAAATTTATTTGAATCAAATCTTCACATATATACAGTATTGGAAATTTCCATCATCTCTTTACAAAAACTGTAACCCCTTCACTGTCTCTCACTCTCACTCCTCAAATTATCACCCCCTCTTTATTCTTCGCACAACACACCTCCATTCGTATCCAAGAAATCATCTCAATTAATGGATTTGTTCTTCCTAACTTCCCTCCTCATTTTCTTCTCAAGTTCTTTAAAAATTCTATATCTCTTCTTTTCTGTCTTCTTCACTTTCTTTTCTCTTTTCTCAAAATCTTTATGGCAGCCTTTGATAAACCAACTGCATGATATGCTGTTGAGTTTTTATCTCTTGGCACAACGTTAACATAGTTTGTAAATCGTTTGATGACTTCATCTCGCTTTAATTGTGTACATCTAGACGCTTCAACACTGCCAGGGATGACGATTGGTTTGTCAGTCAGCCGTTGTCCTACAACAGATGTAATTTGGGATATTAATATTGTGATCTTCGAAAGTGAGAGTTGCTATCGACCATTAATTTAGGCTGCTTACCTTTCAAATTTCTCAAACTGTTGGTATTTCCCAAGTTGATTTTTTTCTAATGATGGGAGGCTGCTCTCCAATGGATCTCTCTATACCAAGAAGGCTATCTAATGCTTTCACAGGATCATAATCATTATTACCAATTTTTCCATTCAATTGACGTAGACTAGCTTTTGTTGCTGGTGATTGAAATGACTCTGATTTTCTCAGACGGGCTTCTCTCTCTTCGATGCATTTCAAACGTTGTTGCTTTTTCTTGTTATTTCTTTCCTCTATATACTTTCTTCCCTCGATGCTCAATATAGTGACCTCCAAAGGAATTGGATAGCTCAACGGCTTCTTTTGAATTGATTTATCATTCATTTTATTAATCATTAATTTCAGTAAAGTAATATCGATGACTTTACTCGAAAGCGAAATCGATAAAACTAAGAGTGATCGATTGATTGTGACGTCACTAGTAGGATCAAGAAAGTTTGCTCGATGGAGAATGGGGGCGAGAGATAAATCAAAAGTCTGTCGTTAAGGCGTTGCTATCATTCACTGATGCACGATAACATGTTGTCTTCTTTTTAAATTGATACAAACTTGTTTTTTTCGAGAATTATTTGCATCGCTGTAATGAACTGCAACAATCCCGTTATATATTTTCTGTCATTTGTTTGAATCAGAATTCACATCAAATAAACTGCCATGCAATGACCTAAAATACATAGGGTTGTGTATAACTTATGGATAGGTTTGTCCTATATTAACCCACTTTCAGTTAGGCATATCAAATGACCAATAAAAAGTTTAATGCTGGTTGTGATTAACCAGTCAGTCGAAATGATTGGAAATATAGGAACCCTTGGCATAGTTATTAATTCACGCAGAAGTTATTACGACATCAAAATGCAGATTCCATGTGTAGCAAATTGAACCTCCATAATCCTGTCATGGGCAATGCTGGGTAATGTGATCACGGTAGCTCAAAAACCGAGTAATTTTTTCAAGAACTGCTTCTTAGACGAAATTCATGCAATTACATCGACGGCAAGATTGATAATAAAAATATTTATTATTTTAAAAGGATTTTCAAGTTTGTTTATCTTTTAAATTTTCAAATAATTTGTCGTTTAGATGCACCATTTCGATGAAGTTGATATGCAACTACCATCAGATCGAGCAATATTTACGAGAGGAAAATGTTTAGACGAATGCACCTTGCACATTAATTAAATGCTCTTAATGAATATGGATCAAGGTACCTATTCAATTTGGATAATGATTGGAAAAAGTAGCTCCTAAATAACGGCAATCATTCACGGAAATGTAATTTTCCTAAAACTGTCAACCCCCGTCGAATTATTTAAGGAATATACCAATCCGAGGCTTGATTAAATCATATGCGAACATGTTTAATCAATATTTTAATAGCATGTTTAATATTGGCATACCTCCACATACTGAACACAGCATTCACATGCGAGCAGGAATATTATAAACACAATTATTATTTCATCACTAAATTTATTTGAATCAAATCTTCACATATATACAGTATTGGAAATTTCCATCATCTCTTTACAAAACCTGTAACCACTTCACTGTCTCTCACCCTCACTCCTCCAATTATCAGCCCCTCTTTATTCTTCGCACAACACACCTCCATTCGTATCCAAGAAATCATCTCAGTTAATGGATTTGTTCTTCCTAACTTCCCTTCTCATTTTCTTGTCAAGTTCTTTAAAAATTCTATATCTCTTCTTTTCTGTCTTCTTTACTTTCTTTTCTCTTTTCTCAATAATCTTTATTGCAGCCTTTGATAAACCAACTGCATGATATGCTGTTGAGATTTTATCTCTTGGCACAACGTTAACATAGTTTGTAAATCGTTTGGTGACTTCATCTCGCTTTAATTGTGGACATCTAGACGCTTCAAAACTGCCAGGGATGACGATTGGTTTGTCAGTCAGCCGTTGTCCTACAACAGATGTAATTAAGGATATTAATTATTGTGATCTTCGAAAGTGAGAGTTGCTATCGACCATTAATTTCGGCTGCTTACCTTTCAAATTTCTCAAACTGTTGGTATTTCCCAAGTTGATTTTTTTTTCTAATGATGGGAGGCTGCTCTCCAATGGATCTCTCTATACCAAGAAGGCTATCGAATGCCTTCACAGGATCATAATCATTATTACCAATTTTTCCATTCATTTGACGTAGACGAACTTTTGTTGCTGGTGATTGAAATGACTCTGATTTTCTCAGACGGGCTTCTCTCTCTTCGATGCATTTCAAACGTTGTTGCTTTTTCTTGTTATTTCTTTCCTCTATATACTTTCTTCCCTCGATGCTCAATATAGTGACCTCCAAAGGAATTGGATAGCTCAATGGCTTCTTTTCAATTGATTTATCATTCATTTTATTAGTCATTATTTTCAGTAAAGTAATATCGATGACTTTACTCGAACGCGAAATCGATAAAACTAAGAACGATCGATTGATTGTGACGTCACTAGTAGGATCACGAAAGTTTGCTCGATGGAGAATGGGGGCGAGAGATAAATCAAAAGTCTGTCGTTAAGGCGTTGCTATCATTCACTGATGCACGATAACATGTTGTCTTCTTTTTAAATTGATACAAACTTGTTTTTTTCGAGAATTATTTGCATCGCTGTAATGAACTGCAACAATCCCGTTATATATTTTCTGTCATTTGTTTGAATCAGAATTCACATCAAATAAACTGCCATACAATGACCTAAAATACATAGGGTTGTGTATAACTTATGGATAGGTTTGTCCTATATTAACCCACTTTCAGTTAGGCATATCAAATGACCAATAAAAAGTTTAATGCTGGTTGTGATTAACCAGTCAGTCGAAATGATTGGAAATATAGGAACCCTTGGCATAGTTATTAATTCATGCAGAAGTTATTACGACATCAAAATGCAGATTCCATGTGTAGCAAATTGAACCTTCATAATCCTGTCATGGGCAATGCTGGGTAATGTGATCACGGTAGCTCAAAAACCGAGTAATTTTTTCAAGAACTGCTTCTTAGACGAAATTCATGCAATTACATCGACGGCAAGATTGATAATAAAAATATTTATTATTTTAAAAGGATTTTCAAGTTTGTTTATCTTTTAAATTTTCAAATAATTTGTCGTTTAGATGCACCATTTCGATGAAGTTGATATGCAACTACCATCAGATCGAGCAATATTTACGAGAGGAAAATGTTTAGACGAATGCACCTTGCACATTAATTAAATGCTCTTAATGAATATGGATCAAGGTACCTATTCAATTTGGATAATGATTGGAAAAAGTAGCTCCTAAATAACGGCAATCATTCACGGAAATGTAATTTTCCTAAAACTGTCAACCCCCGTCGAATTATTTAAGGAATATACCAATCCGAGGCTTGATTAAATCATATGCGAACATGTTTAATCAATATTTTAATAGCATGTTTAATATTGGCATACCTCCACATACTGAACACAGCATTCACATGCGAGCAGGAATATTATAAACACAATTATTATTTCATCACTAAATTTATTTGAATCAAATCTTCACATATATACAGTATTGGAAATTTCCATCATCTCTTTACAAAACCTGTAACCACTTCACTGTCTCTCACCCTCACTCCTCCAATTATCAGCCCCTCTTTATTCTTCGCACAACACACCTCCATTCGTATCCAAGAAATCATCTCAGTTAATGGATTTGTTCTTCCTAACTTCCCTTCTCATTTTCTTGTCAAGTTCTTTAAAAATTCTATATCTCTTCTTTTCTGTCTTCTTTACTTTCTTTTCTCTTTTCTCAATAATCTTTATTGCAGCCTTTGATAAACCAACTGCATGATATGCTGTTGAGATTTTATCTCTTGGCACAACGTTAACATAGTTTGTAAATCGTTTGGTGACTTCATCTCGCTTTAATTGTGGACATCTAGACGCTTCAAAACTGCCAGGGATGACGATTGGTTTGTCAGTCAGCCGTTGTCCTACAACAGATGTAATTAAGGATATTAATTATTGTGATCTTCGAAAGTGAGAGTTGCTATCGACCATTAATTTCGGCTGCTTACCTTTCAAATTTCTCAAACTGTTGGTATTTCCCAAGTTGATTTTTTTTCTAATGATGGGAGGCTGCTCTCCAATGGATCTCTCTATACCAAGAAGGCTATCGAATGCCTTCACAGGATCATAATCATTATTACGTATTTTTCCATTCATTTGACGTAGACGAGCTTTTGTTGCTGGTGGTTGAAATGACTCTGATTTTCTCAGACGGGCTTCTCTCTCTTCGATGCATTTCAAACGTTGTTGCTTTTTCTTGTTATTTCTTTCCTCTATATACTTTCTTCCCTCGATGCTCAATATAGTGACCTCCAAAGGAATTGGATAGCTCAATGGCTTCTTTTCAATTGATTTATCATTCATTTTATTAGTCATTATTTTCAGTAAAGTAATATCGATGACTTTACTCGAACGCGAAATCGATAAAACTAAGAACGATCGATTGATTGTGACGTCACTAGTAGGATCACGAAAGTTTGCTCGATGGAGAATGGGGGCGAGAGATAAATCAAAAGTCTGTCGTTAAGGCGTTGCTATCATTCACTGATGCACGATAACATGTTGACTTCTTTTTAAATTGATACAAACTTGTTTTTTTCGAGAATTATTTGCATCGCTGTAATGAACTGCAACAATCCCGTTATATATTTTCTGTCATTTGTTTGAATCAGAATTCAAATCAAATAAACTGCCATACAATGACCTAAAATACATAGGGTTGTGTTTAACCTATGGATAGGTTTGTCCTATATTAACCCACTTTCAGTTAGGCATATCAAATGACCAATAAAAAGTTTAATGCTGGTTGTGATTTTACCAGTCAGTCGAAATGATTGGAAATATAGGAACCCTTATAGCATATAGTTATTATTTCATGCAGGAGTTATTACGACATCAAAATGCAGATTCCATGTGTAGCAAATTGAACCTTCATAATCCTGTCATGGGCAATACTGGGCAATGTGATCACGGTAGCTCAAAAACCGAGTAATTTTTTCAAGAACTGCTTCTTAGACGAAATTCATGCAATTACATCGACGGCGAGATTGATAATAAAATTATTGATTATTTTAAAAGGATTTTCAAGTTTATTTATCTTTTAATTTTTCAAATAATTTGTCGTTTACATGCACCATTTCGATGAAGTTGATATGTAACTACCGTCAGATCGAGCAATATTTACGAGAGGAAAAAGTTTAGACGAATGCACCTTGCACATTAATTAATTGCTCTTAATAAATATTGATCAAGGTACCTATTCAATTTGGATAATGATTGGAAAAAGTAGCTCCTAAATAATGGCAATCATTCACGGAAATGTAATTTTCCTAAAACTGGCAACCCCCGTCGAATTATTTAAGGGATATACCAATCCGAGGCTTGATTAAATCATATGCGAACATGTTCAATCAATATTTCAATAGCATGTTTAATATTGGCATACCTCCACATACTGAACACAGCATTCACATGCGAGCAGGAATATTATAAACACAATTATTATTTCATCACTAAATTTATTTGAATCAAATCTTCACATATATACAGTATTGGAAATTTCCATCATCTCTTTACAAAAACTGTAACCCCTTCACTGTCTCTCACTCTCACTCCTCAAATTATCACCCCCTCTTTATTCTTCGCACAACACACCTCCATTCGTATCCAAGAAATCATCTCAATTAATGGATTTGTTCTTCCTAACTTCCCTCCTCATTTTCTTCTCAAGTTCTTTAAAAATTCTATATCTCTTCTTTTCTGTCTTCTTCACTTTCTTTTCTCTTTTCTCAAAATCTTTATGGCAGCCTTTGATAAACCAACTGCATGATATGCTGTTGAGTTTTTATCTCTTGGCACAACGTTAACATAGTTTGTAAATCGTTTGATGACTTCATCTCGCTTTAATTGTGTACATCTAGACGCTTCAACACTGCCAGGGATGACGATTGGTTTGTCAGTCAGCCGTTGTCCTACAACAGATGTAATTTGGGATATTAATATTGTGATCTTCGAAAGTGAGAGTTGCTATCGACCATTAATTTAGGCTGCTTACCTTTCAAATTTCTCAAACTGTTGGTATTTCCCAAGTTGATTTTTTTCTAATGATGGGAGGCTGCTCTCCAATGGATCTCTCTATACCAAGAAGGCTATCTAATGCTTTCACAGGATCATAATCATTATTACCAATTTTTCCATTCAATTGACGTAGACTAGCTTTTGTTGCTGGTGATTGAAATGACTCTGATTTTCTCAGACGGGCTTCTCTCTCTTCGATGCATTTCAAACGTTGTTGCTTTTTCTTGTTATTTCTTTCCTCTATATACTTTCTTCCCTCGATGCTCAATATAGTGACCTCCAAAGGAATTGGATAGCTCAACGGCTTCTTTTGAATTGATTTATCATTCATTTTATTAATCATTAATTTCAGTAAAGTAATATCGATGACTTTACTCGAAAGCGAAATCGATAAAACTAAGAGTGATCGATTGATTGTGACGTCACTAGTAGGATCAAGAAAGTTTGCTCGATGGAGAATGGGGGCGAGAGATAAATCAAAAGTCTGTCGTTAAGGCGTTGCTATCATTCACTGATGCACGATAACATGTTGTCTTCTTTTTAAATTGATACAAACTTGTTTTTTTCGAGAATTATTTGCATCGCTGTAATGAACTGCAACAATCCCGTTATATATTTTCTGTCATTTGTTTGAATCAGAATTCACATCAAATAAACTGCCATGCAATGACCTAAAATACATAGGGTTGTGTATAACTTATGGATAGGTTTGTCCTATATTAACCCACTTTCAGTTAGGCATATCAAATGACCAATAAAAAGTTTAATGCTGGTTGTGATTAACCAGTCAGTCGAAATGATTGGAAATATAGGAACCCTTGGCATAGTTATTAATTCACGCAGAAGTTATTACGACATCAAAATGCAGATTCCATGTGTAGCAAATTGAACCTCCATAATCCTGTCATGGGCAATGCTGGGTAATGTGATCACGGTAGCTCAAAAACCGAGTAATTTTTTCAAGAACTGCTTCTTAGACGAAATTCATGCAATTACATCGACGGCAAGATTGATAATAAAAATATTTATTATTTTAAAAGGATTTTCAAGTTTGTTTATCTTTTAAATTTTCAAATAATTTGTCGTTTAGATGCACCATTTCGATGAAGTTGATATGCAACTACCATCAGATCGAGCAATATTTACGAGAGGAAAATGTTTAGACGAATGCACCTTGCACATTAATTAAATGCTCTTAATGAATATGGATCAAGGTACCTATTCAATTTGGATAATGATTGGAAAAAGTAGCTCCTAAATAACGGCAATCATTCACGGAAATGTAATTTTCCTAAAACTGTCAACCCCCGTCGAATTATTTAAGGAATATACCAATCCGAGGCTTGATTAAATCATATGCGAACATGTTTAATCAATATTTTAATAGCATGTTTAATATTGGCATACCTCCACATACTGAACACAGCATTCACATGCGAGCAGGAATATTATAAACACAATTATTATTTCATCACTAAATTTATTTGAATCAAATCTTCACATATATACAGTATTGGAAATTTCCATCATCTCTTTACAAAACCTGTAACCACTTCACTGTCTCTCACCCTCACTCCTCCAATTATCAGCCCCTCTTTATTCTTCGCACAACACACCTCCATTCGTATCCAAGAAATCATCTCAGTTAATGGATTTGTTCTTCCTAACTTCCCTTCTCATTTTCTTGTCAAGTTCTTTAAAAATTCTATATCTCTTCTTTTCTGTCTTCTTTACTTTCTTTTCTCTTTTCTCAATAATCTTTATTGCAGCCTTTGATAAACCAACTGCATGATATGCTGTTGAGATTTTATCTCTTGGCACAACGTTAACATAGTTTGTAAATCGTTTGGTGACTTCATCTCGCTTTAATTGTGGACATCTAGACGCTTCAAAACTGCCAGGGATGACGATTGGTTTGTCAGTCAGCCGTTGTCCTACAACAGATGTAATTAAGGATATTAATTATTGTGATCTTCGAAAGTGAGAGTTGCTATCGACCATTAATTTCGGCTGCTTACCTTTCAAATTTCTCAAACTGTTGGTATTTCCCAAGTTGATTTTTTTTTCTAATGATGGGAGGCTGCTCTCCAATGGATCTCTCTATACCAAGAAGGCTATCGAATGCCTTCACAGGATCATAATCATTATTACCAATTTTTCCATTCATTTGACGTAGACGAACTTTTGTTGCTGGTGATTGAAATGACTCTGATTTTCTCAGACGGGCTTCTCTCTCTTCGATGCATTTCAAACGTTGTTGCTTTTTCTTGTTATTTCTTTCCTCTATATACTTTCTTCCCTCGATGCTCAATATAGTGACCTCCAAAGGAATTGGATAGCTCAATGGCTTCTTTTCAATTGATTTATCATTCATTTTATTAGTCATTATTTTCAGTAAAGTAATATCGATGACTTTACTCGAACGCGAAATCGATAAAACTAAGAACGATCGATTGATTGTGACGTCACTAGTAGGATCACGAAAGTTTGCTCGATGGAGAATGGGGGCGAGAGATAAATCAAAAGTCTGTCGTTAAGGCGTTGCTATCATTCACTGATGCACGATAACATGTTGTCTTCTTTTTAAATTGATACAAACTTGTTTTTTTCGAGAATTATTTGCATCGCTGTAATGAACTGCAACAATCCCGTTATATATTTTCTGTCATTTGTTTGAATCAGAATTCACATCAAATAAACTGCCATACAATGACCTAAAATACATAGGGTTGTGTATAACTTATGGATAGGTTTGTCCTATATTAACCCACTTTCAGTTAGGCATATCAAATGACCAATAAAAAGTTTAATGCTGGTTGTGATTAACCAGTCAGTCGAAATGATTGGAAATATAGGAACCCTTGGCATAGTTATTAATTCATGCAGAAGTTATTACGACATCAAAATGCAGATTCCATGTGTAGCAAATTGAACCTTCATAATCCTGTCATGGGCAATGCTGGGTAATGTGATCACGGTAGCTCAAAAACCGAGTAATTTTTTCAAGAACTGCTTCTTAGACGAAATTCATGCAATTACATCGACGGCAAGATTGATAATAAAAATATTTATTATTTTAAAAGGATTTTCAAGTTTGTTTATCTTTTAAATTTTCAAATAATTTGTCGTTTAGATGCACCATTTCGATGAAGTTGATATGCAACTACCATCAGATCGAGCAATATTTACGAGAGGAAAATGTTTAGACGAATGCACCTTGCACATTAATTAAATGCTCTTAATGAATATGGATCAAGGTACCTATTCAATTTGGATAATGATTGGAAAAAGTAGCTCCTAAATAACGGCAATCATTCACGGAAATGTAATTTTCCTAAAACTGTCAACCCCCGTCGAATTATTTAAGGAATATACCAATCCGAGGCTTGATTAAATCATATGCGAACATGTTTAATCAATATTTTAATAGCATGTTTAATATTGGCATACCTCCACATACTGAACACAGCATTCACATGCGAGCAGGAATATTATAAACACAATTATTATTTCATCACTAAATTTATTTGAATCAAATCTTCACATATATACAGTATTGGAAATTTCCATCATCTCTTTACAAAACCTGTAACCACTTCACTGTCTCTCACCCTCACTCCTCCAATTATCAGCCCCTCTTTATTCTTCGCACAACACACCTCCATTCGTATCCAAGAAATCATCTCAGTTAATGGATTTGTTCTTCCTAACTTCCCTTCTCATTTTCTTGTCAAGTTCTTTAAAAATTCTATATCTCTTCTTTTCTGTCTTCTTTACTTTCTTTTCTCTTTTCTCAATAATCTTTATTGCAGCCTTTGATAAACCAACTGCATGATATGCTGTTGAGATTTTATCTCTTGGCACAACGTTAACATAGTTTGTAAATCGTTTGGTGACTTCATCTCGCTTTAATTGTGGACATCTAGACGCTTCAAAACTGCCAGGGATGACGATTGGTTTGTCAGTCAGCCGTTGTCCTACAACAGATGTAATTAAGGATATTAATTATTGTGATCTTCGAAAGTGAGAGTTGCTATCGACCATTAATTTCGGCTGCTTACCTTTCAAATTTCTCAAACTGTTGGTATTTCCCAAGTTGATTTTTTTTTCTAATGATGGGAGGCTGCTCTCCAATGGATCTCTCTATACCAAGAAGGCTATCGAATGCCTTCACAGGATCATAATCATTATTACCAATTTTTCCATTCATTTGACGTAGACGAACTTTTGTTGCTGGTGATTGAAATGACTCTGATTTTCTCAGACGGGCTTCTCTCTCTTCGATGCATTTCAAACGTTGTTGCTTTTTCTTGTTATTTCTTTCCTCTATATACTTTCTTCCCTCGATGCTCAATATAGTGACCTCCAAAGGAATTGGATAGCTCAATGGCTTCTTTTCAATTGATTTATCATTCATTTTATTAGTCATTATTTTCAGTAAAGTAATATCGATGACTTTACTCGAACGCGAAATCGATAAAACTAAGAACGATCGATTGATTGTGACGTCACTAGTAGGATCACGAAAGTTTGCTCGATGGAGAATGGGGGCGAGAGATAAATCAAAAGTCTGTCGTTAAGGCGTTGCTATCATTCACTGATGCACGATAACATGTTGTCTTCTTTTTAAATTGATACAAACTTGTTTTTTTCGAGAATTATTTGCATCGCTGTAATGAACTGCAACAATCCCGTTATATATTTTCTGTCATTTGTTTGAATCAGAATTCACATCAAATAAACTGCCATACAATGACCTAAAATACATAGGGTTGTGTATAACTTATGGATAGGTTTGTCCTATATTAACCCACTTTCAGCTAGGCATATCAAATGACCAATAAAAAAGTTTAATGCTGGTTGTGATTAACCAGTCAGTCGAAATGATTGGAAATATAGGAACCCTTGGCATAGTTATTAATTCATGCAGAAGTTATTACGACATCAAAATGCAGATTCCATGTGTAGCAAATTGAACCTTCATAATCCTGTCATGGGCAATGCTGGGTAATGTGATCACGGTAGCTCTAAAACCGAGTAATTTTTTCAAGAACTGCTTCTTAGACGAAATTCATGCAATTACATCGACGGCAAGATTGATAATAAAAATATTGATTATTTTAAAAGGATTTTCAAGTTTATTTATCTTTTAATTTTTCAAATAATTTGTCGTTTACATGCACCATTTCGATGAAGTTGATACGCAACTACCATCAGATCGAGCAATATTTACGAGAGGAAAATGTTTAGACGTATGCACCTTGCACATTAATTAAATGCTTTTAATAAATATTGATCAAGGTACCTATTTAATCTGGATAATGATTGGAAAAAGTAGCTCCTAAATAATGGCAATCATTCACGAGAATGTAATTTTCCTAAAACTGGCAACCCCCGTCGAATTATTTAAGGGATATACCAATCAGAGGCTTGATTAAATCATATGCGAAAATGTTTAACCAAAATTTTAATAGCATGTTTAATATTGGCATACCTCCACATATTGAACACAGCATTCACATGCGAGCAGGAATTTTATAAAACACAATTATTATTTCATCACTAAATTTATTTGAATCAAATCTTCACATATATACAGTATTGGAAATTTCCATCATCTCTTTACAAAAACTGTAACCCCTTCACTGTCTCTCACTCTCACTCCTCAAATTATCACCCCCTCTTTATTCTTCGCACAACACACCTCCATTCGTATCCAAGAAATCATCTCAATTAATGGATTTGTTCTTCCTAACTTCCCTCCTCATTTTCTTCTCAAGTTCTTTAAAAATTCTATATCTCTTCTTTTCTGTCTTCTTCACTTTCTTTTCTCTTTTCTCAATAATCTTTATGGCAGCCTTTGATAAACCAACTGCATGATATGCTGTTGAGTTTTTATCTCTTGGCACAACGTTAACATAGTTTGTAAATCGTTTGGTGACTTCATCTCGCTTTAATTGTGTACATCTAGACGCTTCAAAACTGCCAGGGATGACGATTGGTTTGTCAGTCAGCCGTTGTCCTACAACAGATGTAATTAAGGATATTAATTATTGTGATCTTCGAAAGTGAGAGTTGCTATCGACCATTAATTTCGGTTGCTTACCTTTCAAATTTCTCAAACTGTTGGTATTTCCCAAGTTGATTTTTTTTCTAATGATGGGAGGCTGCTCTCCAATGGATCTCTCTATACCAAGAAGGCTATCGAATGCCTTCACAGGATCATAATCATTATTACCATTTTTTCCATTCATTTGACGTAGACGAGCTTTTGTTGCTGGTGATTGAAATGACTCTGATTTTCTCAGACGGGCTTCTCTCTCTTCGATGCATTTCAAACGTTGTTGCTTTTTCTTGTTATTTCTTTCCTCTATATACTTTCTTCCCTCGATGCTCAATATAGTGACCTCCAAAGGAATTGGATAGCTCAAAGGCTTCTTTTCAATTGATTTATCATTCATTTTATTAGTCATTATTTTCAGTAAAGTAATATCGATGACTTTACTCGAACGCGAAATCGATAAAACTAAGAACGATCGATTGATTGTGACGTCACTAGTAGGATCACGAAAGTTTGCTCGATGGAGAATGGGGGCGAGAGATAAATCAAAAGTCTGTCGTTAAGGCGTTGCTATCATTCACTGATGCACGATAACATGTTGACTTCTTTTTAAATTGATACAAACTTGTTTTTTTCGAGAATTATTTGCATCGCTGTAATGAACTGCAACAATCCCGTTATATATTTTCTGTCATTTGTTTGAATCAGAATTCAAATCAAATAAACTGCCATACAATGACCTAAAATACATAGGGTTGTGTTTAACCTATGGATAGGTTTGTCCTATATTAACCCACTTTCAGTTAGGCATATCAAATGACCAATAAAAAGTTTAATGCTGGTTGTGATTTTACCAGTCAGTCGAAATGATTGGAAATATAGGAACCCTTATAGCATATAGTTATTATTTCATGCAGGAGTTATTACGACATCAAAATGCAGATTCCATGTGTAGCAAATTGAACCTTCATAATCCTGTCATGGGCAATACTGGGCAATGTGATCACGGTAGCTCAAAAACCGAGTAATTTTTTCAAGAACTGCTTCTTAGACGAAATTCATGCAATTACATCGACGGCGAGATTGATAATAAAATTATTGATTATTTTAAAAGGATTTTCAAGTTTATTTATCTTTTAATTTTTCAAATAATTTGTCGTTTACATGCACCATTTCGATGAAGTTGATATGTAACTACCGTCAGATCGAGCAATATTTACGAGAGGAAAAAGTTTAGACGAATGCACCTTGCACATTAATTAATTGCTCTTAATAAATATTGATCAAGGTACCTATTCAATTTGGATAATGATTGGAAAAAGTAGCTCCTAAATAATGGCAATCATTCACGGAAATGTAATTTTCCTAAAACTGGCAACCCCCGTCGAATTATTTAAGGGATATACCAATCCGAGGCTTGATTAAATCATATGCGAACATGTTCAATCAATATTTTAATAGCATGTTTAATATTGGCATACCTCCACATACTGAACACAGCATTCACATGCGAGCAGGAATATTATAAACACAATTATTATTTCATCACTAAATTTATTTGAATCAAATCTTCACATATATACAGCATTGGAAATTTCCATCATCTCTTTACAAAAACTGTAACCCCTTCACTGTCTGTCACTCTCACTCCTCAAATTATCACCCCCTCTTTATTCTTCGCACAACACACCTCCATTCGTATCCAAGAAATCATCTCAATTAATGGATTTGTTCTTCCTAACTTCCCTTCTCATTTTCTTCTCAAGTTCTTTAAAAATTCTATATCTCTTCTTTTCTGTCTTCTTTACTTTCTTTTCTCTTTTCTCAATAATCTTTATTGCAGCCTTTGATAAACCAACTGCATGATATGCTGTTGAGATTTTATCTCTTGGCACAACGTTAACATAGTTTGTAAATCGTTTGATGACTTCATCTCGCTTTAATTGTGTACATCTAGACGCTTCAACACTGCCAGGGATGACGATTGGTTTGTCAGTCAGCCATTGTCCTACAACAGATGTAATTTGGGATATTAATATTGTGATCTTCGAAAGTGAGAGTTGCTATCGACCATTAATTTAGGCTGCTTACCTTTCAAATTTCTCAAACTGTTGGTATTTCCCAAGTTGATTTTTTTCTAATGATGGGAGGCTGCTCTCCAATGGATCTCTCTATACCAAGAAGGCTATCTAATGCCTTCACAGGATCATAATCATTATTACCAATTTTTCCATTCAATTGACGTAGACTAGCTTTTGTTGCTGGTGATTGAAATGACTCTGATTTTCTCAGACGGGCTTCTCTCTCTTCGATGCATTTCAAACGTTGTTGCTTTTTCTTGTTATTTCTTTCCTCTATATACTTTCTTCCCTCGATGCTCAATATAGTGACCTCCAAAGGAATTGGATAGCTCAACGGCTTCTTTTGAATTGATTTATCATTCATTTTATTAATCATTAATTTCAGTAAAGTAATATCGATGACTTTACTCGAAAGCGAAATCGATAAAACTAAGAGTGATCGATTGATTGTGACGTCACTAGTAGGATCAAGAAAGTTTGCTCGATGGAGAATGGGGGCGAGAGATAAATCAAAAGTCTGTCGTTAAGGCGTTGCTATCATTCACTGATGCACGATAACATGTTGTCTTCTTTTTAAATTGATACAAACTTGTTTTTTTCGAGAATTATTTGCATCGCTGTAATGAACTGCAACAATCCCGTTATATATTTTCTGTCATTTGTTTGAATCAGAATTCACATCAAATAAACTGCCATACAATGACCTAAAATACATAGGGTTGTGTATAACTTATGGATAGGTTTGTCCTATATTAACCCACTTTCAGTTAGGCATATCAAATGACCAATAAAAAGTTTAATGCTGGTTGTGATTAACCAGTCAGTCGAAATGATTGGAAATATAGGAACCCTTGGCATAGTTATTAATTCATGCAGAAGTTATTACGACATCAAAATGCAGATTCCATGTGTAGCAAATTGAACCTTCATAATCCTGTCATGGGCAATGCTGGGTAATGTGATCACGGTAGCTCAAAAACCGAGTAATTTTTTCAAGAACTGCTTCTTAGACGAAATTCATGCAATTACATCGACGGCAAGATTGATAATAAAAATATTTATTATTTTAAAAGGATTTTCAAGTTTGTTTATCTTTTAAATTTTCAAATAATTTGTCGTTTAGATGCACCATTTCGATGAAGTTGATATGCAACTACCATCAGATCGAGCAATATTTACGAGAGGAAAATGTTTAGACGAATGCACCTTGCACATTAATTAAATGCTCTTAATGAATATGGATCAAGGTACCTATTCAATTTGGATAATGATTGGAAAAAGTAGCTCCTAAATAACGGCAATCATTCACGGAAATGTAATTTTCCTAAAACTGTCAACCCCCGTCGAATTATTTAAGGAATATACCAATCCGAGGCTTGATTAAATCATATGCGAACATGTTTAATCAATATTTTAATAGCATGTTTAATATTGGCATACCTCCACATACTGAACACAGCATTCACATGCAAGCAGGAATATTATAAACACAATTATTATTTCATCACTAAATTTATTTGAATCAAATCTTCACATATATACAGTATTGGAAATTTCCATCATCTCTTTACAAGACCTGTAACCACTTCACTGTCTCTCACCCTCACTCCTCCAATTATCAGCCCCTCTTTATTCTTCGCACAACACACCTCCATTCGTATCCAAGAAATCATCTCAGTTAATGGATTTGTTCTTCCTAACTTCCCTTCTCATTTTCTTGTCAAGTTCTTTAAAAATTCTATATCTCTTCTTTTCTGTCTTCTTTACTTTCTTTTCTCTTTTCTCAATAATCTTTATTGCAGCCTTTGATAAACCAACTGCATGATATGCTGTTGAGATTTTATCTCTTGGCACAACGTTAACATAGTTTGTAAATCGTTTGGTGACTTCATCTCGCTTTAATTGTGTACATCTAGACGCTTCAAAACTGCCAGGGATGACGATTGGTTTGTCAGTCAGCCGTTGTCCTACAACAGATGTAATTAAGGATATTAATTATTGTGATCTTCGAAAGTGAGAGTTGCTATCGACCATTAATTTCGGCTGCTTACCTTTCAAATTTCTCAAACTGTTGGTATTTCCCAAGTTGATTTTTTTTCTAATGATGGGAGGCTGCTCTCCAATGGATCTCTCTATACCAAGAAGGCTATCGAATGCCTTCACAGGATCATAATCATTATTACGTATTTTTCCATTCATTTGACGTAGACGAGCTTTTGTTGCTGGTGATTGAAATGACTCTGATTTTCTCAGACGGGCTTCTCTCTCTTCGATGCATTTCAAACGTTGTTGCTTTTTCTTGTTATTTCTTTCCTCTATATACTTTCTTCCCTCGATGCTCAATATAGTGACCTCCAAAGGAATTGGATAGCTCAATGGCTTCTTTTCAATTGATTTATCATTCATTTTATTAGTCATTATTTTCAGTAAAGTAATATCGATGACTTTACTCGAACGCGAAATCGATAAAACTAAGAACGATCGATTGATTGTGACGTCACTAGTAGGATCACGAAAGTTTGCTCGATGGAGAATGGGGGCGAGAGATAAATCAAAAGTCTGTCGTTAAGGCGTTGCTATCATTCACTGATGCACGATAACATGTTGACTTCTTTTTAAATTGATACAAACTTGTTTTTTTCGAGAATTATTTGCATCGCTGTAATGAACTGCAACAATCCCGTTATATATTTTCTGTCATTTGTTTGAATCAGAATTCAAATCAAATAAACTGCCATACAATGACCTAAAATACATAGGGTTGTGTTTAACCTATGGATAGGTTTGTCCTATATTAACCCACTTTCAGTTAGGCATATCAAATGACCAATAAAAAGTTTAATGCTGGTTGTGATTTTACCAGTCAGTCGAAATGATTGGAAATATAGGAACCCTTATAGCATATAGTTATTATTTCATGCAGGAGTTATTACGACATCAAAATGCAGATTCCATGTGTAGCAAATTGAACCTTCATAATCCTGTCATGGGCAATACTGGGCAATGTGATCACGGTAGCTCAAAAACCGAGTAATTTTTTCAAGAACTGCTTCTTAGACGAAATTCATGCAATTACATCGACGGCGAGATTGATAATAAAATTATTGATTATTTTAAAAGGATTTTCAAGTTTATTTATCTTTTAATTTTTCAAATAATTTGTCGTTTACATGCACCATTTCGATGAAGTTGATATGTAACTACCGTCAGATCGAGCAATATTTACGAGAGGAAAAAGTTTAGACGAATGCACCTTGCACATTAATTAATTGCTCTTAATAAATATTGATCAAGGTACCTATTCAATTTGGATAATGATTGGAAAAAGTAGCTCCTAAATAATGGCAATCATTCACGGAAATGTAATTTTCCTAAAACTGGCAACCCCCGTCGAATTATTTAAGGGATATACCAATCCGAGGCTTGATTAAATCATATGCGAACATGTTCAATCAATATTTTAATAGCATGTTTAATATTGGCATACCTCCACATACTGAACACAGCATTCACATGCGAGCAGGAATATTATAAACACAATTATTATTTCATCACTAAATTTATTTGAATCAAATCTTCACATATATACAGTATTGGAAATTTCCATCATCTCTTTACAAAAACTGTAACCCCTTCACTGTCTCTCACTCTCACTCCTCAAATTATCACCCCCTCTTTATTCTTCGCACAACACACCTCCATTCGTATCCAAGAAATCATCTCAATTAATGGATTTGTTCTTCCTAACTTCCCTCCTCATTTTCTTCTCAAGTTCTTTAAAAATTCTATATCTCTTCTTTTCTGTCTTCTTCACTTTCTTTTCTCTTTTCTCAATAATCTTTATGGCAGCCTTTGATAAACCAACTGCATGATATGCTGTTGAGTTTTTATCTCTTGGCACAACGTTAACATAGTTTGTAAATCGTTTGATGACTTCATCTCGCTTTAATTGTGTACATCTAGACGCTTCAACACTGCCAGGGATGACGATTGGTTTGTCAGTCAGCCGTTGTCCTACAACAGATGTAATTTGGGATATTAATATTGTGATCTTCGAAAGTGAGGGTTGCTATCGACTATTAATTTCGGCTGCTTACCTTTCAAATTTCTCAAACTGTTGGTATTTCCCAAGTTGATTTTTTTCTAATGATGGGAGGCTGCTCTCCAATGGATCTCTCTATACCAAGAAGGCTATCTAATGCTTTCACAGGATAATAATCATTATTACCAATTTTTCCATTCAATTGACGTAGACTAGCTTTTGTTGCTGGTGATTGAAATGACTCTGATTTTCTCAGACGGGCTTCTCTCTCTTCGATGCATTTCAAACGTTGTTGCTTTTTCTTGTTATTTCTTTCCTCTATATACTTTCTTCCCTCGATGCTCAATATAGTGACCTCCAAAGGAATTGGATAGCTCAACGGCTTCTTTTGAATTGATTTATCATTCATTTTATTAATCATTAATTTCAGTAAAGTAATATCGATGACTTTACTCGAAAGCGAAATCGATAAAACTAAGAGTGATCGATTGATTGTGACGTCACTAGTAGGATCAAGAAAGTTTGCTCGATGGAGAATGGGGGCGAGAGATAAATCAAAAGTCTGTCGTTAAGGCGTTGCTATCATTCACTGATGCACGATAACATGTTGTCTTCTTTTTAAATTGATACAAACTTGTTTTTTTCGAGAATTATTTGCATCGCTGTAATGAACTGCAACAATCCCGTTATATATTTTCTGTCATTTGTTTGAATCAGAATTCACATCAAATAAACTGCCATACAATGACCTAAAATACATAGGGTTGTGTATAACTTATGGATAGGTTTGTCCTATATTAACCCACTTTCAGTTAGGCATATCAAATGACCAATAAAAAGTTTAATGCTGGTTGTGATTAACCAGTCAGTCGAAATGATTGGAAATATAGGAACCCTTGGCATAGTTATTAATTCATGCAGAAGTTATTACGACATCAAAATGCAGATTCCATGTGTAGCAAATTGAACCTTCATAATCCTGTCATGGGCAATGCTGGGTAATGTGATCACGGTAGCTCAAAAACCGAGTAATTTTTTCAAGAACTGCTTCTTAGACGAAATTCATGCAATTACATCGACGGCAAGATTGATAATAAAAATATTTATTATTTTAAAAGGATTTTCAAGTTTGTTTATCTTTTAAATTTTCAAATAATTTGTCGTTTAGATGCACCATTTCGATGAAGTTGATATGCAACTACCATCAGATCGAGCAATATTTACGAGAGGAAAATGTTTAGACGAATGCACCTTGCACATTAATTAAATGCTCTTAATGAATATGGATCAAGGTACCTATTCAATTTGGATAATGATTGGAAAAAGTAGCTCCTAAATAACGGCAATCATTCACGGAAATGTAATTTTCCTAAAACTGTCAACCCCCGTCGAATTATTTAAGGAATATACCAATCCGAGGCTTGATTAAATCATATGCGAACATGTTTAATCAATATTTTAATAGCATGTTTAATATTGGCATACCTCCACATACTGAACACAGCATTCACATGCGAGCAGGAATATT
The DNA here is from genome assembly GCA_916610825.1 of Haliclystus octoradiatus. Lineage (NCBI taxonomy): Eukaryota > Metazoa > Cnidaria > Staurozoa > Stauromedusae > Haliclystidae > Haliclystus > Haliclystus octoradiatus. The sequence goes on from OU744448.1 coordinate 20,107,886, forward strand.
ATAAACACAATTATTATTTCATCACTAAATTTATTTGAATCAAATCTTCACATATATACAGTATTGGAAATTTCCATCATCTCTTTACAAAACCTGTAACCACTTCACTGTCTCTCACCCTCACTCCTCCAATTATCAGCCCCTCTTTATTCTTCGCACAACACACCTCCATTCGTATCCAAGAAATCATCTCAGTTAATGGATTTGTTCTTCCTAACTTCCCTTCTCATTTTCTTGTCAAGTTCTTTAAAAATTCTATATCTCTTCTTTTCTGTCTTCTTTACTTTCTTTTCTCTTTTCTCAATAATCTTTATTGCAGCCTTTGATAAACCAACTGCATGATATGCTGTTGAGATTTTATCTCTTGGCACAACGTTAACATAGTTTGTAAATCGTTTGGTGACTTCATCTCGCTTTAATTGTGTACATCTAGACGCTTCAAAACTGCCAGGGATGACGATTGGTTTGTCAGTCAGCCGTTGTCCTACAACAGATGTAATTAAGGATATTAATTATTGTGATCTTCGAAAGTGAGAGTTGCTATCGACCATTAATTTCGGCTGCTTACCTTTCAAATTTCTCAAACTGTTGGTATTTCCCAAGTTGATTTTTTTTCTAATGATGGGAGGCTGCTCTCCAATGGATCTCTCTATACCAAGAAGGCTATCGAATGCCTTCACAGGATCATAATCATTATTACGTATTTTTCCATTCATTTGACGTAGACGAGCTTTTGTTGCTGGTGATTGAAATGACTCTGATTTTCTCAGACGGGCTTCTCTCTCTTCGATGCATTTCAAACGTTGTTGCTTTTTCTTGTTATTTCTTTCCTCTATATACTTTCTTCCCTCGATGCTCAATATAGTGACCTCCAAAGGAATTGGATAGCTCAATGGCTTCTTTTCAATTGATTTATCATTCATTTTATTAGTCATTATTTTCAGTAAAGTAATATCGATGACTTTACTCGAACGTGAAATCGATAAAACTAAGAACGATCGATTGATTGTGACGTCACTAGTAGGATCACGAAAGTTTGCTCGATGGAGAATGGGGGCGAGAGATAAATCAAAAGTCTGTCGTTAAGGCGTTGCTATCATTCACTGATGCACGATAACATGTTGACTTCTTTTTAAATTGATACAAACTTGTTTTTTTCGAGAATTATTTGCATCGCTGTAATGAACTGCAACAATCCCGTTATATATTTTCTGTCATTTGTTTGAATCAGAATTCAAATCAAATAAACTGCCATACAATGACCTAAAATACATAGGGTTGTGTTTAACCTATGGATAGGTTTGTCCTATATTAACCCACTTTCAGTTAGGCATATCAAATGACCAATAAAAAGTTTAATGCTGGTTGTGATTTTACCAGTCAGTCGAAATGATTGGAAATATAGGAACCCTTATAGCATATAGTTATTATTTCATGCAGGAGTTATTACGACATCAAAATGCAGATTCCATGTGTAGCAAATTGAACCTTCATAATCCTGTCATGGGCAATACTGGGCAATGTGATCACGGTAGCTCAAAAACCGAGTAATTTTTTCAAGAACTGCTTCTTAGACGAAATTCATGCAATTACATCGACGGCGAGATTGATAATAAAATTATTGATTATTTTAAAAGGATTTTCAAGTTTATTTATCTTTTAATTTTTCAAATAATTTGTCGTTTACATGCACCATTTCGATGAAGTTGATATGTAACTACCGTCAGATCGAGCAATATTTACGAGAGGAAAAAGTTTAGACGAATGCACCTTGCACGTTAATTAATTGCTCTTAATAAATATTGATCAAGGTACCTATTCAATTTGGATAATGATTGGAAAAAGTAGCTCCTAAATAATGGCAATCATTCACGGAAATGTAATTTTCCTAAAACTGGCAACCCCCGTCGAATTATTTAAGGGATATACCAATCCGAGGCTTGATTAAATCATATGCGAACATGTTCAATCAATATTTTAATAGCATGTTTAATATTGGCATACCTCCACATACTGAACACAGCATTCACATGCGAGCAGGAATATTATAAACACAATTATTATTTCATCACTAAATTTATTTGAATCAAATCTTCACATATATACAGTATTGGAAATTTCCATCATCTCTTTACAAAAACTGTAACCCCTTCACTGTCTCTCACTCTCACTCCTCAAATTATCACCCCCTCTTTATTCTTCGCACAACACACCTCCATTCGTATCCAAGAAATCATCTCAATTAATGGATTTGTTCTTCCTAACTTCCCTCCTCATTTTCTTCTCAAGTTCTTTAAAAATTCTATATCTCTTCTTTTCTGTCTTCTTCACTTTCTTTTCTCTTTTCTCAATAATCTTTATGGCAGCCTTTGATAAACCAACTGCATGATATGCTGTTGAGTTTTTATCTCTTGGCACAACGTTAACATAGTTTGTAAATCGTTTGATGACTTCATCTCGCTTTAATTGTGTACATCTAGACGCTTCAACACTGCCAGGGATGACGATTGGTTTGTCAGTCAGCCGTTGTCCTACAACAGATGTAATTTGGGATATTAATATTGTGATCTTCGAAAGTGAGAGTTGCTATCGACCATTAATTTAGGCTGCTTACCTTTCAAATTTCTCAAACTGTTGGTATTTCCCAAGTTGATTTTTTTCTAATGATGGGAGGCTGCTCTCCAATGGATCTCTCTATACCAAGAAGGCTATCTAATGCTTTCACAGGATCATAATCATTATTACCAATTTTTCCATTCAATTGACGTAGACTAGCTTTTGTTGCTGGTGATTGAAATGACTCTGATTTTCTCAGACGGGCTTCTCTCTCTTCGATGCATTTCAAACGTTGTTGCTTTTTCTTGTTATTTCTTTCCTCTATATACTTTCTTCCCTCGATGCTCAATATAGTGACCTCCAAAGGAATTGGATAGCTCAACGGCTTCTTTTGAATTGATTTATCATTCATTTTATTAATCATTAATTTCAGTAAAGTAATATCGATGACTTTACTCGAAAGCGAAATCGATAAAACTAAGAGTGATCGATTGATTGTGACGTCACTAGTAGGATCAAGAAAGTTTGCTCGATGGAGAATGGGGGCGAGAGATAAATCAAAAGTCTGTCGTTAAGGCGTTGCTATCATTCACTGATGCACGATAACATGTTGTCTTCTTTTTAAATTGATACAAACTTGTTTTTTTCGAGAATTATTTGCATCGCTGTAATGAACTGCAACAATCCCGTTATATATTTTCTGTCATTTGTTTGAATCAGAATTCACATCAAATAAACTGCCATACAATGACCTAAAATACATAGGGTTGTGTATAACTTATGGATAGGTTTGTCCTATATTAACCCACTTTCAGTTAGGCATATCAAATGACCAATAAAAAGTTTAATGCTGGTTGTGATTAACCAGTCAGTCGAAATGATTGGAAATATAGGAACCCTTGGCATAGTTATTAATTCATGCAGAAGTTATTACGACATCAAAATGCAGATTCCATGTGTAGCAAATTGAACCTTCATAATCCTGTCATGGGCAATGCTGGGTAATGTGATCACGGTAGCTCAAAAACCGAGTAATTTTTTCAAGAACTGCTTCTTAGACGAAATTCATGCAATTACATCGACGGCAAGATTGATAATAAAAATATTTATTATTTTAAAAGGATTTTCAAGTTTGTTTATCTTTTAAATTTTCAAATAATTTGTCGTTTAGATGCACCATTTCGATGAAGTTGATATGCAACTACCATCAGATCGAGCAATATTTACGAGAGGAAAATGTTTAGACGAATGCACCTTGCACATTAATTAAATGCTCTTAATGAATATGGATCAAGGTACCTATTCAATTTGGATAATGATTGGAAAAAGTAGCTCCTAAATAACGGCAATCATTCACGGAAATGTAATTTTCCTAAAACTGTCAACCCCCGTCGAATTATTTAAGGAATATACCAATCCGAGGCTTGATTAAATCATATGCGAACATGTTTAATCAATATTTTAATAGCATGTTTAATATTGGCATACCTCCACATACTGAACACAGCATTCACATGCGAGCAGGAATATTATAAACACAATTATTATTTCATCACTAAATTTATTTGAATCAAATCTTCACATATATACAGTATTGGAAATTTCCATCATCTCTTTACAAAACCTGTAACCACTTCACTGTCTCTCACCCTCACTCCTCCAATTATCAGCCCCTCTTTATTCTTCGCACAACACACCTCCATTCGTATCCAAGAAATCATCTCAGTTAATGGATTTGTTCTTCCTAACTTCCCTTCTCATTTTCTTGTCAAGTTCTTTAAAAATTCTATATCTCTTCTTTTCTGTCTTCTTTACTTTCTTTTCTCTTTTCTCAATAATCTTTATTGCAGCCTTTGATAAACCAACTGCATGATATGCTGTTGAGATTTTATCTCTTGGCACAACGTTAACATAGTTTGTAAATCGTTTGGTGACTTCATCTCGCTTTAATTGTGGACATCTAGACGCTTCAAAACTGCCAGGGATGACGATTGGTTTGTCAGTCAGCCGTTGTCCTACAACAGATGTAATTAAGGATATTAATTATTGTGATCTTCGAAAGTGAGAGTTGCTATCGACCATTAATTTCGGCTGCTTACCTTTCAAATTTCTCAAACTGTTGGTATTTCCCAAGTTGATTTTTTTTCTAATGATGGGAGGCTGCTCTCCAATGGATCTCTCTATACCAAGAAGGCTATCGAATGCCTTAACAGGATCATAATCATTATTACCAATTTTTCCATTCATTTGACGTAGACGAACTTTTGTTGCTGGTGATTGAAATGACTCTGATTTTCTCAGACGGGCTTCTCTCTCTTCGATGCATTTCAAACGTTGTTGCTTTTTCTTGTTATTTCTTTCCTCTATATACTTTCTTCCCTCGATGCTCAATATAGTGACCTCCAAAGGAATTGGATAGCTCAATGGCTTCTTTTCAATTGATTTATCATTCATTTTATTAGTCATTATTTTCAGTAAAGTAATATCGATGACTTTACTCGAACGCGAAATCGATAAAACTAAGAACGATCGATTGATTGTGACGTCACTAGTAGGATCACGAAAGTTTGCTCGATGGAGAATGGGGGCGAGAGATAAATCAAAAGTCTGTCGTTAAGGCGTTGCTATCATTCACTGATGCACGATAACATGTTGACTTCTTTTTAAATTGATACAAACTTGTTTTTTTCGAGAATTATTTGCATCGCTGTAATGAACTGCAACAATCCCGTTATATATTTTCTGTCATTTGTTTGAATCAGAATTCTAATCAAATAAACTGCCATACAATGACCTAAAATACATAGGGTTGTGTTTAATCTATGGATAGGTTTGTCCTATATTAACCCACTTTCAGTTAGGCATATCAAATGACCAATAAAAAGTTTAATGCTGGTTGTGATTTTACCAGTCAGTCGAAATGATTGGAAATATAGGAACCCTTATAGCATATAGTTATTATTTCATGCAGGAGTTATTACGACATCAAAATGCAGATTCCATGTGTAGCAAATTGAACCTTCATAATCCTGTCATGGGCAATACTGGGCAATGTGATCACGGTAGCTCAAAAACCGAGTAATTTTTTCAAGAACTGCTTCTTAGACGAAATTCATGCAATTACATCGACGGCGAGATTGATAATAAAATTATTGATTATTTTAAAAGGATTTTCAAGTTTATTTATCTTTTAATTTTTCAAATAATTTGTCGTTTACATGCACCATTTCGATGAAGTTGATATGTAACTACCGTCAGATCGAGCAATATTTACGAGAGGAAAAAGTTTAGACGAATGCACCTTGCACGTTAATTAATTGCTCTTAATAAATATTGATCAAGGTACCTATTCAATTTGGATAATGATTGGAAAAAGTAGCTCCTAAATAATGGCAATCATTCACGGAAATGTAATTTTCCTAAAACTGGCAACCCCCGTCGAATTATTTAAGGGATATACCAATCCGAGGCTTGATTAAATCATATGCGAACATGTTCAATCAATATTTTAATAGCATGTTTAATATTGGCATACCTCCACATACTGAACACAGCATTCACATGCGAGCAGGAATATTATAAACACAATTATTATTTCATCACTAAATTTATTTGAATCAAATCTTCACATATATACAGTATTGGAAATTTCCATCATCTCTTTACAAAAACTGTAACCCCTTCACTGTCTCTCACTCTCACTCCTCAAATTATCACCCCCTCTTTATTCTTCGCACAACACACCTCCATTCGTATCCAAGAAATCATCTCAATTAATGGATTTGTTCTTCCTAACTTCCCTCCTCATTTTCTTCTCAAGTTCTTTAAAAATTCTATATCTCTTCTTTTCTGTCTTCTTCACTTTCTTTTCTCTTTTCTCAATAATCTTTATGGCAGCCTTTGATAAACCAACTGCATGATATGCTGTTGAGTTTTTATCTCTTGGCACAACGTTAACATAGTTTGTAAATCGTTTGATGACTTCATCTCGCTTTAATTGTGTACATCTAGACGCTTCAACACTGCCAGGGATGACGATTGGTTTGTCAGTCAGCCGTTGTCCTACAACAGATGTAATTTGGGATATTAATATTGTGATCTTCGAAAGTGAGAGTTGCTATCGACCATTAATTTAGGCTGCTTACCTTTCAAATTTCTCAAACTGTTGGTATTTCCCAAGTTGATTTTTTTCTAATGATGGGAGGCTGCTCTCCAATGGATCTCTCTATACCAAGAAGGCTATCTAATGCTTTCACAGGATCATAATCATTATTACCAATTTTTCCATTCAATTGACGTAGACTAGCTTTTGTTGCTGGTGATTGAAATGACTCTGATTTTCTCAGACGGGCTTCTCTCTCTTCGATGCATTTCAAACGTTGTTGCTTTTTCTTGTTATTTCTTTCCTCTATATACTTTCTTCCCTCGATGCTCAATATAGTGACCTCCAAAGGAATTGGATAGCTCAACGGCTTCTTTTGAATTGATTTATCATTCATTTTATTAATCATTAATTTCAGTAAAGTAATATCGATGACTTTACTCGAAAGCGAAATCGATAAAACTAAGAGTGATCGATTGATTGTGACGTCACTAGTAGGATCAAGAAAGTTTGCTCGATGGAGAATGGGGGCGAGAGATAAATCAAAAGTCTGTCGTTAAGGCGTTGCTATCATTCACTGATGCACGATAACATGTTGTCTTCTTTTTAAATTGATACAAACTTGTTTTTTTCGAGAATTATTTGCATCGCTGTAATGAACTGCAACAATCCCGTTATATATTTTCTGTCATTTGTTTGAATCAGAATTCACATCAAATAAACTGCCATACAATGACCTAAAATACATAGGGTTGTGTATAACTTATGGATAGGTTTGTCCTATATTAACCCACTTTCAGTTAGGCATATCAAATGACCAATAAAAAGTTTAATGCTGGTTGTGATTAACCAGTCAGTCGAAATGATTGGAAATATAGGAACCCTTGGCATAGTTATTAATTCATGCAGAAGTTATTACGACATCAAAATGCAGATTCCATGTGTAGCAAATTGAACCTTCATAATCCTGTCATGGGCAATGCTGGGTAATGTGATCACGGTAGCTCAAAAACCGAGTAATTTTTTCAAGAACTGCTTCTTAGACGAAATTCATGCAATTACATCGACGGCAAGATTGATAATAAAAATATTTATTATTTTAAAAGGATTTTCAAGTTTGTTTATCTTTTAAATTTTCAAATAATTTGTCGTTTAGATGCACCATTTCGATGAAGTTGATATGCAACTACCATCAGATCGAGCAATATTTACGAGAGGAAAATGTTTAGACGAATGCACCTTGCACATTAATTAAATGCTCTTAATGAATATGGATCAAGGTACCTATTCAATTTGGATAATGATTGGAAAAAGTAGCTCCTAAATAACGGCAATCATTCACGGAAATGTAATTTTCCTAAAACTGTCAACCCCCGTCGAATTATTTAAGGAATATACCAATCCGAGGCTTGATTAAATCATATGCGAACATGTTTAATCAATATTTTAATAGCATGTTTAATATTGGCATACCTCCACATACTGAACACAGCATTCACATGCGAGCAGGAATATTATAAACACAATTATTATTTCATCACTAAATTTATTTGAATCAAATCTTCACATATATACAGTATTGGAAATTTCCATCATCTCTTTACAAAACCTGTAACCACTTCACTGTCTCTCACCCTCACTCCTCCAATTATCAGCCCCTCTTTATTCTTCGCACAACACACCTCCATTCGTATCCAAGAAATCATCTCAGTTAATGGATTTGTTCTTCCTAACTTCCCTTCTCATTTTCTTGTCAAGTTCTTTAAAAATTCTATATCTCTTCTTTTCTGTCTTCTTTACTTTCTTTTCTCTTTTCTCAATAATCTTTATTGCAGCCTTTGATAAACCAACTGCATGATATGCTGTTGAGATTTTATCTCTTGGCACAACGTTAACATAGTTTGTAAATCGTTTGGTGACTTCATCTCGCTTTAATTGTGGACATCTAGACGCTTCAAAACTGCCAGGGATGACGATTGGTTTGTCAGTCAGCCGTTGTCCTACAACAGATGTAATTAAGGATATTAATTATTGTGATCTTCGAAAGTGAGAGTTGCTATCGACCATTAATTTCGGCTGCTTACCTTTCAAATTTCTCAAACTGTTGGTATTTCCCAAGTTGATTTTTTTTCTAATGATGGGAGGCTGCTCTCCAATGGATCTCTCTATACCAAGAAGGCTATCGAATGCCTTAACAGGATCATAATCATTATTACCAATTTTTCCATTCATTTGACGTAGACGAACTTTTGTTGCTGGTGATTGAAATGACTCTGATTTTCTCAGACGGGCTTCTCTCTCTTCGATGCATTTCAAACGTTGTTGCTTTTTCTTGTTATTTCTTTCCTCTATATACTTTCTTCCCTCGATGCTCAATATAGTGACCTCCAAAGGAATTGGATAGCTCAATGGCTTCTTTTCAATTGATTTATCATTCATTTTATTAGTCATTATTTTCAGTAAAGTAATATCGATGACTTTACTCGAACGCGAAATCGATAAAACTAAGAACGATCGATTGATTGTGACGTCACTAGTAGGATCACGAAAGTTTGCTCGATGGAGAATGGGGGCGAGAGATAAATCAAAAGTCTGTCGTTAAGGCGTTGCTATCATTCACTGATGCACGATAACATGTTGACTTCTTTTTAAATTGATACAAACTTGTTTTTTTCGAGAATTATTTGCATCGCTGTAATGAACTGCAACAATCCCGTTATATATTTTCTGTCATTTGTTTGAATCAGAATTCTAATCAAATAAACTGCCATACAATGACCTAAAATACATAGGGTTGTGTTTAATCTATGGATAGGTTTGTCCTATATTAACCCACTTTCAGTTAGGCATATCAAATGACCAATAAAAAGTTTAATGCTGGTTGTGATTTTACCAGTCAGTCGAAATGATTGGAAATATAGGAACCCTTATAGCATATAGTTATTATTTCATGCAGGAGTTATTACGACATCAAAATGCAGATTCCATGTGTAGCAAATTGAACCTTCATAATCCTGTCATGGGCAATACTGGGCAATGTGATCACGGTAGCTCAAAAACCGAGTAATTTTTTCAAGAACTGCTTCTTAGACGAAATTCATGCAATTACATCGACGGCGAGATTGATAATAAAATTATTGATTATTTTAAAAGGATTTTCAAGTTTATTTATCTTTTAATTTTTCAAATAATTTGTCGTTTACATGCACCATTTCGATGAAGTTGATATGTAACTACCGTCAGATCGAGCAATATTTACGAGAGGAAAAAGTTTAGACGAATGCACCTTGCACATTAATTAATTGCTCTTAATAAATATTGATCAAGGTACCTATTCAATTTGGATAATGATTGGAAAAAGTAGCTCCTAAATAATGGCAATCATTCACGGAAATGTAATTTTCCTAAAACTGGCAACCCCCGTCGAATTATTTAAGGGATATACCAATCCGAGGCTTGATTAAATCATATGCGAACATGTTCAATCAATATTTTAATAGCATGTTTAATATTGGCATACCTCCACATACTGAACACAGCATTCACATGCGAGCAGGAATATTATAAACACAATTATTATTTCATCACTAAATTTATTTGAATCAAGTCTTCACATATATACAGCATTGGAAATTTCCATCATCTCTTTACAAAAACTGTAACCCCTTCACTGTCTGTCACTCTCACTCCTCAAATTATCACCCCCTCTTTATTCTTCGCACAACACACCTCCATTCGTATCCAAGAAATCATCTCAATTAATGGATTTGTTCTTCCTAACTTCCCTTCTCATTTTCTTCTCAAGTTCTTTAAAAATTCTATATCTCTTCTTTTCTGTCTTCTTTACTTTCTTTTCTCTTTTCTCAATAATCTTTATTGCAGCCTTTGATAAACCAACTGCATGATATGCTGTTGAGATTTTATCTCTTGGCACAACGTTAACATAGTTTGTAAATCGTTTGATGACTTCATCTCGCTTTAATTGTGTACATCTAGACGCTTCAACACTGCCAGGGATGACGATTGGTTTGTCAGTCAGCCATTGTCCTACAACAGATGTAATTTGGGATATTAACATTGTGATCTTCGAAAGTGAGAGTTGCTATCGACCATTAATTTAGGCTGCTTACCTTTCAAATTTCTCAAACTGTTGGTATTTCCCAAGTTGATTTTTTTCTAATGATGGGAGGCTGCTCTCCAATGGATCTCTCTATACCAAGAAGGCTATCTAATGCTTTCACAGGATCATAATCATTATTACCAATTTTTCCATTCAATTGACGTAGACTAGCTTTTGTTGCTGGTGATTGAAATGACTCTGATTTTCTCAGACGGGCTTCTCTCTCTTCGATGCATTTCAAACGTTGTTGCTTTTTCTTGTTATTTCTTTCCTCTATATACTTTCTTCCCTCGATGCTCAATATAGTGACCTCCAAAGGAATTGGATAGCTCAACGGCTTCTTTTGAATTGATTTATCATTCATTTTATTAATCATTAATTTCAGTAAAGTAATATCGATGACTTTACTCGAAAGCGAAATCGATAAAACTAAGAGTGATCGATTGATTGTGACGTCACTAGTAGGATCAAGAAAGTTTGCTCGATGGAGAATGGCGGCGAGAGATAAATCAAAAGTCTGTCGTTAAGGCGTTGCTATCATTCACTGATGCACGATAACATGTTGTCTTCTTTTTAAATTGATACAAACTTGTTTTTTTCGAGAATTATTTGCATCGCTGTAATGAACTGCAACAATCCCTTTATATATTTTCTGTCATTTGTTTGAATCAGAATTCAAATCAAATAAACTGCCATACAATGACCTAAAATACATAGGGTTTTGTATAACCTATGGATAGGTTTGTCCTATATTAACCCACTTTCAGTTAGGCATATCAAATGACCAATAAAAAGTTTAATGCTGGTTGTGATTAACCAGTCAGTCGAAATGATTGGAAATATAGGAACCCTTGGCATAGTTATTAATTCATGCAGAAGTTATTACGACATCAAAATGCAGATTCCATGTGTAGCAAATTGAACCTTCATAATCCTGTCATGGGCAATGCTGGGTAATGTGATCACTGTAGCTCTAAAACCGAGTAATTTTTTCAAGAACTGCTTCTTAGACAAAATTCATGCAATTACATCGACGGCAAGATTGATAATAAAATTATTGATTATTTTAATAGGATTTTCAAGTTTATTTATCTTTTAATTTTTCAAATAATTTGTCGTTTACATGCACCATTTCGATGAAGTTGATACGCAACTACCCTCAGATCGAGCAATATTTACGAGAGGAAAATGTTTAGACGTATGCACCTTGCACATTAATTAAATGCTTTTAATAAATATTGATCAAGGTACCTATTCAATTTGGATAATGATTGGAAAAAGTAGCTCCTAAATAATGGCAATCATTCACGGGAATGTAATTTTCCTAAAACTGGCAACCCCCGTCGAATTATTTAAGGGATATACCAATCCGAGGCTTGATTAAATCATATGCGAAAATGTTTAACTAAAATTTTAATAGCATGTTTAATATTGGCATACCTCCACATATTGAACACAGCATTCACATGCGAGCAGGAATTTTATTAAAAAAAATTATTATTTCATCACTAAATTTATTTGAATCAAATCTTCACATATATACAGTATTGGAAATTTCCATCATCTCTTTACAAAAACTGTAACCCCTTCACTGTCTCTCACTCTCACTCCTCAAATTATCACCCCCTCTTTATTCTTCGCACAACACACCTCCATTCGTATCCAAGAAATCATCTCAATTAATGGATTTGTTCTTCCTAACTTCCCTTCTCATTTTCTTCTCAAGTTCTTTAAAAATTCTATATCTTTTCTTTTCTGTCTTCTTCACTTTCTTTTCTCTTTTCTCAATAATCTTTATGTCAGCCTTTGATAAACCAACTGCATGATATGCTGTTGAGTTTTTATCTCTTGGCACAACGTTAACATAGTTTGTAAATCGTTTGATGACTTCATCTCGCTTTAATTGTGTACATCTAGACGCTTCAACACTGCCAGGGATGACGATTGGTTTGTCAGTCAGCCGTTGTCCTACAACAGATGTAATTTGGGATATTAATATTGTGATCTTCGAAAGTGAGAGTTGCTATCGACTATTAATTTCGGCTGCTTACCTTTCAAATTTCTCAAACTGTTGGTATTTCCCAAGTTGATTTTTTTCTAATGATGGGAGGCTGCTCACCAATGGATCTCTCTATACCAAGAAGGCTATCTAATGCCTTCACAGGATCATAATCATTATTACCAATTTTTCCATTCAATTGACGTAGACTAGCTTTTGTTGCTGGTGATTGAAATAACTCTTATTTTCTCAGACGGGCTTCTCTCTCTTCGATGCATTTCAAACGTTGTTGCTTTTTCTTGTTATTTCTTTCCTCTATATACTTTCTTCCCTCGATGCTCAATATAGTGACCTCCAAAGGAATTGGATAGCTCAACGGCTTCTTTTGAATTGATTTATCATTCATTTTATTAATCATTAATTTCAGTAAAGTAATATCGATGACTTTACTCGAAAGCGAAATCGATAAAACTAAGAGTGATCGATTGATTGTGACGTCACTAGTAGGATCACGAAAGTTTGCTCGATGGAGAATGGGGGCGAGAGATAAATCAAAAGTCTGTCGTTAAGGCGTTGCTATCATTCACTGATGCACGATATCATGTTGACTTCTTTTTAAATTGATACAAACTTGTTTTTTTCGAGAATTATTTGCATCGCTGTAATGAACTGCAACAATCCCGTTATATATTTTCTGTCATTTGTTTGAATCAGAATTCAAATCAAATAAACTGCCATACAATGACCTAAAATACATAGGGTTGTGTATAAGTTATGGATAGGTTTGTCCTATATTAGCCCACTTTCAGTTAGGCATATCAAATGACCAATAAAAAGTTTAATGCTGGTTGTGATTAACCAGTCAGTCGAAATTATTGGAAATATAGGAACCCTTATAGCATATAGTTATTATTTCATGCAGGAGTTATTACGACATCAAAATGCAGATTCCATGTGTAGCAAATTGAACCTTCATAATCCTGTCATCGGCACTACTGGGCAATGTGATCACGGTAGCTCAAAAACCGAGTAATTTTTTCCAGAACTGCTTCTTAGACGAAATTCATGCAATTACATCGACGGCGAGATTGATAATAAAATTATTGATTATTTTAAAAGGATTTTCAAGTTTATTTATCTTTTAATTTTTCAAATAATTTGTCGTTTACATGCACCATTGCGATGAAGTTGATATGTAACTACCGTCAGATCGAGCAATATTTACGAGAGGAAAAAGTTTAGACGAATGCACCTTGCACATTAATTAATTGCTCTTAATAAATATTGATCAAGGTACCTATTCAATTTGGATAATGATTGGAAAAAGTAGCTCCTAAATAATGGCAATCATTCACGGAAATGTAATTTTCCTAAAACTGGCAACCCCCGTTGAATTATTTAAGGGATATACCAATCCGAGGCTTGATTAAATCATATGCGAACATGTTCAATCAATATTTTAATAGCATGTTTAATATTGTAATACCTCCACATACTGAACACAGCATTCACATGCGAGCAGGAATATTATAAACACAATTATTATTTCATCACTAAATTTATTTGAATCAAATCTTCACATATATACAGCATTGGAAATTTCCATCATCTCTTTACAAAAACTGTAACCACTTCACTGTCTGTCACTCTCACTCCTCAAATTATCACCCCCTCTTTATTTTTTGCACACCACACCTCCATTCGTATCCAAGAAATCATCTAAGTTAATGGATTTGTTCTTCCTAACTTCCCTTCTCATTTTCTTCTCAAGTTCTTTAAAAATTCTATATCTCTTCTTTTCTGTCTTCTTTACTTTCTTTTCTCTTTTCTCAATAATCTTTATTGCAGCCTTTGATAAACCAACTGCATGATATGCTGTTGAGATTTTATCTCTTGGCACAACGTTAACATAGTTTGTAATTCGTTTGATGACTTCATCTCGCTTTAATTGTGTACATCTAGACGCTTCAACACTGCCAGGGATGACGATTGGTTTGTCAGTCAGCCATTGTCCTACAACAGATGTAATTTGGGATATTAATATTGTGATCTTCGAAAGTGAGAGTTGCTATCGACCATTAATTTAGGCTGCTTACCTTTCAAATTTCTCAAACTGTTGGTATTTCCCAAGTTGATTTTTTTCTAATGATGGGAGGCTTCTCTCCAATGGATCTCTCTATACCAAGAAGGCTATCTAATGCCTTCACAGGATCATAATCATTATTACTGATGTATCTGACTACGCATGCGTCAGACTTATTAGATATTGAGTTCAACTACAACAGACGTGTATTAATATAGTGTCTATATCTATCATATGCAACATGGCGCAGTTGACAGGATCCAGCTTGTAATATAAACATACTGTATATACATACATAAAGCTATCCTAATTGTGATTACAACTTCACATCGCACGATGGCCGAGAAACCCACAACGCGCAGCAGCCACGCTGCACTACCTATGCCTTCTATCAATCCAGGAGAATCAAACGTGTCAATGGACAATTTGATGAATATGATGCAGAGAATGGCCGAACAGCAAAATAACTCTATTCAACAACAAGAAAAGAGAGACAGCGAGTATACCGCTAGATTGTCTAAATTAGACAACCAACAACAGGCTCAAAACACACGCCTCGAACAATATTTACAACAGAACAAGACACCGGTTGTATCCGTGAGTCAAACCGCTGATTTATCACTATCGACAAATCATGATAATACAAAACAACAGGATGAAAGTATGCCTATCAGCAGTCGAACATCAGTGTATAATATGACATTAAAGGGTGCCAATGCACCAGCAAAATTGGAAACAACTGTATCCTTATCTGATTTCTCTGCCTGGTCACAACATTGGAGAGATTACGCGGAATTATCCGGCATTACAGTTTTCCCACGTGCAAGACAAGTGACTGCTTTGCGAACATTCCTTTCGCACGATATGCTCATTACACTGGAGACTCGTCTTGGTATAAACAACACCACAGAACTTTCCATGGATGAAATATTATTAAGAATCAAAGACTGGCTCAGAAGTCAAAGAAATATAATACGTGATCGTGTAGAATTTCAAGACCGTCGACAACAGGAGGGTGAGTCATTTCACGCCTATTTAGTTTCGTTGTACGCTTTAGCAAACAACTGTGATTTTTGTTTGTGTAGTCGGGACGATCGTTTCATAACGACCATAATTAGAGGTGTTAATGATCGTGAATTGCGTAAACGCCTACTTGAGAAAAAACTCACGTCACTAACTACTTGTATTGACTTATGCGAGACATTTCAAGCGTCAAAACATGACTCGGAACAATTGACAATAGGGTCTCAGGTTGTTGTTAATGCAGCGAGCACAAAGCCTAGACGATCGGATGTCCCGCGTAGCAACAACAAAACATGCCCTGGATGCGGGGGGAAGTGCACACATCGCCCCACGCAATGCCCGGCTTGGGGAAAACAATGTCGGAATTGTACAACATCAAATCATTTTTCAAAAGTTTGCCGACAGCCAAAAGCAGTTAATTCACTTGACGAACAAAGCACTACTAACAGACCAGATGACGTGAATACAATAGTCATGGCATTAAGCTCTGGCCGTAAAGCCCCACGGATTGAATGTAAAATTACTATTCCTAATCAGACGGTTACTAAGACAATGATCTGTCTTCCTGATTCTGGGGCTGAAGCTACATGTCTGGGATGGCGGAATGCACAGCGTATGGGTATTAAACATTCTGACCTAAAGAAATACAAGGGACCAACGATTAAAGCTGCCAACGGTCAACCTCTTCAGTGCATAGGCACTTTTGAGTCTACAATTTCCCACGGACGTAAAAACACAGCTGAAACCATTAAAGTATTTTATGAACTCGAGGGTATGCTACTTAGCTGGTATGCTTCCTTAGATCTAGGAATATTACCTCCAAATTATCCTCAACAAAGCATGACCACAACTGTTAATACCGTACAGCAAAACATATCAGTACCACCTACTGCTACAGAAATAAACACGATACGACAACAACTATTGAATGACTTTCACGATGTTTTTGACTCAACTGAACATTTGAAGCCTATGAATACACAACCAATGAAAATACAATTAAAACCTGATGCTAAGCCCGTTCTTGTCCGAGCAGCCAGATCATTACCATTCGCATGGCATGTCAAAGCTCAAGAAACTTTGAATTCTATGGTACAAAAAGGGATTATTTGCCCTGTATCTGAACCCACGGATTGGTGCTCCCCTATGCATATCACAACCAAATCAAATGGTGACCTGCGCATAGTAGGGGATATGAGGGCTCTCAATCAAAATATCAAACGTCCTGTGTACCCTTTAGTTACACCCAAAGAAGCCATAGCTACAATAGACCAAGAAGCTACTTACTTTTCCACACTTGATGCAACTAGTGGGTACTGGCAAGTCCCCTTGGAAGAGTCTAGTCAATCCCTAACAACATTTATAACCCCTTGGGGTAGATATAAATATTTACGTGCCACCATGGGTTTGATCAGCAGTGGGGACGAATACAACCTTCGTGGTGATCAGGCACTGAAAGGAATACCACGAACATGCAAAGTGGTTGACGACATACTGTTGTATGATACATCATTCGGGGATCATGTTGAGCACATGCAATCTTTGTTACAGCAATGCCGTCATCATGGCATCACTTTGAATCCAACCAAATTTATATTCGCACAGTCGTCGGTCAAGTATGTCGGCTATAACATAAGTCATTCAGGCATTACACCAAGTACAGAAAGAATCAAAGCTATAACTGATTTCCCAACCCCATTGAACTTGACAGAACTGAGATCGTTTTTTGGGTTGGTTGAACAATTGTCGAACTTCTGTCCATCCATAGCTGCTCTCAAAGAGCCAATGAGACCTTTACTTAAGTCAACTAATGTATTCCAGTGGCTGCCAATTCACGATAGGGCTTTCCAAGCAGTCAAAGAGGCTATTCAAAAGCCTCCAATTTTATCGTTTTATCAACAAGATCTTCCATTAGTTCTGCAGACTGATGCTTCTAGACTTCATGGTTTGGGATACGCCCTGCTACAACGACAGAATGGTCAATGGCGACTTTTAGAATGCGGATCTCGTTTCCTAAGTGATGCTGAGAAGCGATACGCCACCATTGAGCTAGAATGTCTGGCAGTCTCATGGGCAGCTCTTAAATGTCGTCTGTATCTACAGGGTCAATCGAATTTTACCGTCGTGACGGATCATAAGCCACTTCTTCCAATTTTGAACAGTTATTCAATCACGGATACAGACAATCCTCGACTACAACGACTTCTATACAAATTATCTCCATTCAGTTTCAAGACTGAGTGGACCAAAGGAAAAGACCACCATATAGCAGACGCCCTTTCTAGGTCACCAATTTCTCAGCCTCAACCAGGAGATGAATTAGCAGAAGAATGTAATCTTCAAATCGAAGCAATGATGACCTCATTTGTCAATTCCACGTCACACCAAACATCACCTTGGCCTGATCGCACTCTAGAGTCTCTTCAAGATAAAGCCAAGAATGATACTGACTATTCATCACTTAAAAATCTGATCACAAATGGTTTTCCTAAACATGCCAATGCTCTTCCAACGAGCCTACAACCATTTCATAAAATCCATCATGAACTCTCAATTGAAAATGGACTTGTATTGCGTGGTTCGCAAATTGTTATCCCTTCCTGCTGTCGCTCTGACATACTGTCAAGACTGCATTCATCCCATCAAGGGATTACTCGCACTAAACAACGGGCACGTCAAACTGTTTGGTGGCCAAAAATATCAAATGACATTGATCGAATTATTCAAACGTGTACAGCTTGTCAGCAATTACTCCCAAGTCAGGTAAAGGAGCCATACAAAGAAGATGAGCTACCAACTCGCATTTTTGAGTCAACTTCAGCCGACTTCTTCGAAGTTCAAGGTCAGCATTTTCTGGTGTATGTAGATCGTTATTCTGGGTGGCCAAGTGTAGTAAAGTTCGGCAAAGATACTACGACTTCACCATTGTGTCTGGCATTAATGCAGCTATTTGCTAACACTGGCATTCCTGTTCGCCTTCGATCAGATGGGGGGCCTCAATTCACAAGCTATGAATTCGCTAATTTCTGCAAGAAATGGGGCATTCAACACTCATCATCTTCTCCGCATTACCCACAATCAAATGGTCATGCCGAGATAAATGTGAAGAAAACGAAATATCTCATTATGAAAACTTGCAAAAACGGTATTATTCATACTGAAGACTTCTACGAAGGATTATTAGAATTGCGAAACACTCCTTCTTTTCATGGTAAATCGCCTGCGCAACTCGTATTTGGCAACTCCATTCGCAGTCGGGTTCCAGCCCATTATTCGTCATTTCTACCGCAATGGGAGTCATCAGTATCATCCTCCGCTATAAAGGCAAAGCAACACCTCGAAAAAACCAAAATCGACTATGACAAAACGTCAAAGATGTTACCCGTTCTCAATGTAGGAGATAAAATATTACTGCAAGATACTTCTACAAAAAGATGGCACCATCGTGGAAAAGTCACAAAAATATTGCGCGACCGTGATTATGAAATTCTATTAGACTCCGGATCATCATTACGCCGCAATAGACGGTTTTTACGACCGATACAGATGACAGAACCCGAAGAACGATCTTTTACAACTGAGGTACTTCCTTCTATGTCCCCTCAAAGCAGACCACGACGCGTTCACAATCCTCCACGTCGATACGCAAACTCAAGCCCGTCAATGGAATGAACATTATCATTATCATAACTATGCTACGCAAAAATATTACCCAAAATACTTACTCATTAATCTTACTACTATAAAAGACAACTAATCCAAGCAAATAGTTTTATACCATCAAGATATATCTACTATTATTAGATTTCGTATATTGTATTCTACAAAAGAAAAGAGTTTATCCATAATTCATAATAGATATAATGACTCTACAAAAGAAAAGAGTTCATAGATAATAGATATAATAGTATTACTTACTCACTATGATTAGTACTGGCATTAGCAGTCATCTTCCAGTTTAACATTTACTGTTACCATTATTCATTTTATTATAACCATATTTAGTAACATTGCATTTCATTTAACTTTACTATTAACGTCTTAAAAAGGGAGATGATGTATCTGACTACGCATGCGTCAGGCTTATTAGATATTGAGTTCAACTACAACAGACGTGTATTAATATAGTGTCTATATCTATCATATGCAACAATTACCAATTTTTCCATTCAATTGACGTAGACTAGCTTTTGTTGCTGGTGATTGAAATGACTCTTATTTTCTCAGACGGGCTTCTCTCTCTTCGATGCATTTCAAACGTTGTTGCTTTTTCTTGTTATTTCTTTCCTCTATATACTTTCTTCCCTCGATGCTCAATATAGTGACCTCCAAAGGAATTGGATAGCTCAACGGCTTCTTTTGAATTGATTTATCATTCATTTTATTAATCATTAATTTCAGTAAAGTAATATCGATGACTTTACTCGAAAGCGAAATCGATAAAACTAAGAGTGATCGATTGATTGTGACGTCACTAGTAGGATCAAGAAAGTTTGCTCGATGGAGAATGGGGGCGAGAGATAAATCAAAAGTCTGTCGTTAAGGCGTTGCTATCATTCACTGATGCACGATAACATGTTGTCTTCTTTTTAAATTGATACAAACTTGTTTTTTTCGAGAATTATTTGCATCGCTATAATGAACTGCAACAATCCCGTTATATATTTTCTGTCATTTGTTTGAATCAGAATTCAAATCAAATAAACTGCCATACAATGACCTAAAATACATAGGGTTGTGTATAACTTATGGATAGGTTTGTCCTATATTAACCCACTTTCAGTTAGGCATATCAAATGACCAATAAAAAGTTTAATGCTGGTTGTGATTAACCAGTCAGTCGAAATGATTGGAAATATAGGAACCCTTGGCATAGTTATTAATTCATGCAGAAGTTATTACGACATCAAAATGCAGATTCCATGTGTAGCAAATTGAACCTTCATAATCCTGTCATGGGCAATGCTGGGTAATGTGATCACTGTAGCTCTAAAACCGAGTAATTTTTTCAAGACCTGCTTCTTAGACGAAATTCATGCAATTACATCGACGGCAAGATTGATAATAAAAATATTTATTATTTTAAAAGGATTTTCAAGTTTGTTTATCTTTTAAATTTTCAAATAATTTGTCGTTTAGATGCACCATTTCGATGAAGTTGATATGCAACTACCATCAGATCGAGCAATATTTACGAGAGGAAAATGTTTAGACGAATGCACCTTGCACATTAATTAAATGCTCTTAATGAATATGGATCAAGGTACCTATTCAATTTGGATAATGATTGGAAAAAGTAGCTCCTAAATAACGGCAATCATTCACGGAAATGTAATTTTCCTAAAACTGTCAACCCCCGTCGAATTATTTAAGGAATATACCAATCCGAGGCTTGATTAAATCATATGCGAACATGTTTAATCAATATTTTAATAGCATGTTTAATATTGGCATACCTCCACATACTGAACACAGCATTCACATGCGAGCAGGAATATTATAAACACAATTATTATTTCATCACTAAATTTATTTGAATCAAATCTTCACATATATACAGTATTGGAAATTTCCATCATCTCTTTACAAAACCTGTAACCATTTCACTGTCTCTCACCCTCACTCCTCCAATTATCACCCCCTCTTTATTCTTCGCACAACACACCTCCATTCGTATCCAAGAAATCATCTCAGTTAATGGATTTGTTCTTCCTAACTTCCCTTCTCATTTTCTTCTCAAGTTCTTTAAAAATTCTATATCTCTTCTTTTCTGTCTTCTTTACTTTCTTTTCTCTTTTCTTAATAACCTTTATTGCAGCCTTTGATAAACCAACTGCATGATATGCTGTTGAGTTTTTATGGTTTGGCATAACATTAACATAATTTGTAAATCGTTTGGTGACTTCATCTCGTTTTTAATTGTGTACATCTAGACGCTTCAACACTGCCAGGGATGACGATTGGTTTGTCAGTCAGCCGTTGTCCTACAACAGATGTAATTTGGGATATTAATTATTGTGATCTTCGAAAGTGAGAGTTGCTATCGACTATTAATTTTGGCTGCTTACCTTTCAAATTTCTCAAACTGTTGGTATTTCCCAAGTTGATTTTTTTTCTAATGATGGGAGGCTGCTCTCCGATTGATCTCTCTATACCAAGAAGACTATCGAATGCCTTCACAGGATCATAATCATTATTACCAAGTTTTCCATTCAATTGACGTAGACGAGCTTTTGTTGCTGGTGATTGAAATGACTCTGATTTTCTCAGACGGGCTTCTCTCTCTTCGATGCATTTCAAACGTTGTTGCTTTTTCTTGTTATTTCTTTCCTCTATATACTTTCTTCCCTCGATGCTCAATATAGTGATCTCAAAAGGAATTGGATAGCTCAACGGCTTCTTTTGAATTGATTTATCATTCATTTTATTAGTCATTAATTTCAGTAAAGTAATATCGATGACTTTACTCGAAAGCGAAATCGATAAAACTAAGAACGATCGATTGATTGTGACGTCACTAGTAGGATCACGAAAGTTTGCTCGATGGAGAATGGCGGTGAGAGATAAATCAAAAGTCTGTCGTTAAGGCGTTGCTATCATTCACTGATGCACGATAACATGTTGTCTTCTTTTTAAATTGATACAAACTTGTTTTTTTCGAGAATTATTTGCATCGCTGTAATGAACTGCAACAATCCCGTTATATATTTTCTGTCATTTGTTTGAATCAGAATTCACATGAAATAAACTGCCATACAATGACCTAAAATACATAGGGTTGTGTATAAGTTATGGATAGGTTTGTCCTATATTAACCCACTTTCAGTTAGGCATATCAAATGACCAATAAAAAGTTTAATGCTGGTTGTGATTAACCAGTCAGTCGAAATGATTGGAAATATAGGAACCCTTGGCATAGTTATTAATTCATGCAGAAGTTATTACGACATCAAAATGCAGATTCCATGTGTAGCAAATTGAACCTTCATAATCCTGTCATGGGCAATGCTGGGTAATGTGATCACGGTAGCTCTAAAACCGAGTAATTTTTTCAAGAACTGCTTCTTAGACGAAATTCATGCAATTACATCGACGGCAAGATTGATAATAAAAATATTGATTATTTTAAAAGGATTTTCAAGTTTATTTATCTTTTAATTTTTCAAATAATTTGTCGTTTACATGCACCATTTCGATGAAGTTGATACGCAACTACCCTCAGATCGAGCAATATTTACGAGAGGAAAATGTTTAGACGTATGCACCTTGCACATTAATTAAATGCTTTTAATAAATATTGATCAAGGTACCTATTCAATTTGGATAATGATTGGAAAAAGTAGCTCCTAAATAATGGCAATCATTCACGGGAATGTAATTTTCCTAAAACTGGCAACCCCCGTCGAATTATTTAAGGGATATACCAATCCGAGGCTTGATTAAATCATATGCAAAAATGTTTAACTAAAATTTTAATAGCATGTTTAATATTGGCATACCTCCACATATTGAACACAGCATTCACATGCGAGCAGGAATTTTATAAAACACAATTATTATTTCATCACTAAATTTATTTGAATCAAATCTTCACATATATACAGTATTGGAAATTTCCATCATCTCTTTACAAAAACTGTAACCCCTTCACTGTCTCTCACTCTCACTCCTCAAATTATCACCCCCTCTTTATTCTTCGCACAACACACCTCCATTCGTATCCAAGAAATCATCTCAATTAATGGATTTGTTCTTCCTAACTTCCCTTCTCATTTTCTTCTCAAGTTCTTTAAAAATTCTATATCTCTTCTTTTCTGTCTTCTTCACTTTCTTTTCTCTTTTCTCAATAATCTTTATGGCAGCCTTTGATAAACCAACTGCATGATATGCTGTTGAGTTTTTATCTCTTGGCACAACGTTAACATAGTTTGTAAATCGTTTGATGACTTCATCTCGCTTTAATTGTGTACATCTAGACGCTTCAACACTGCCAGGGATGACGATTGGTTTGTCAGTCAGCCGTTGTCCTACAACAGATGTAATTTGGGATATTAATTATTGTGATCTTCGAAAGTGAGAGTTGCTATCGACTATTAATTTTGGCTGCTTACCTTTCAAATTTCTCAAACTGTTGGTATTTCCCAAGTTGATTTTTTTTCTAATGATGGGAGGCTGCTCTCCGATTGATCTCTCTATACCAAGAAGACTATCGAATGCCTTCACAGGATCATAATCATTATTACCAAGTTTTCCATTCAATTGACGTAGACGAGCTTTTGTTGCTGGTGATTGAAATGACTCTGATTTTCTCAGACGGGCTTCTCTCTCTTCGATGCATTTCAAACGTTGTTGCTTTTTCTTGTTATTTCTTTCCTCTATATACTTTCTTCCCTCGATGCTCAATATAGTGATCTCAAAAGGAATTGGATAGCTCAACGGCTTCTTTTGAATTGATTTATCATTCATTTTATTAGTCATTAATTTCAGTAAAGTAATATCGATGACTTTACTCGAAAGCGAAATCGATAAAACTAAGAACGATCGATTGATTGTGACGTCACTAGTAGGATCACGAAAGTTTGCTCGATGGAGAATGGCGGTGAGAGATAAATCAAAAGTCTGTCGTTAAGGCGTTGCTATCATTCACTGATGCACGATAACATGTTGTCTTCTTTTTAAATTGATACAAACTTGTTTTTTTCGAGAATTATTTGCATCGCTGTAATGAACTGCAACAATCCCGTTATATATTTTCTGTCATTTGTTTGAATCAGAATTCACATGAAATAAACTGCCATACAATGACCTAAAATACATAGGGTTGTGTATAAGTTATGGTTAGGTTTGTCCTATATTAACCCACTTTCAGTTAGGCATATCAAATGACCAATAAAAAGTTTAATGCTGGTTGTGATTAACCAGTCAGTCGAAATGATTGGAAATATAGGAACCCTTGGCATAGTTATTAATTCATGCAGAAGTTATTACGACATCAAAATGCAGATTCCATGTGTAGCAAATTGAACCTTCATAATCCTGTCATGGGCAATGCTGGGTAATGTGATCACGGTAGCTCTAAAACCGAGTAATTTTTTCAAGAACTGCTTCTTAGACGAAATTCATGCAATTACATCGACGGCAAGATTGATAATAAAAATATTGATTATTTTAAAAGGATTTTCAAGTTTATTTATCTTTTAATTTTTCAAATAATTTGTCGTTTACATGCACCATTTCGATGAAGTTGATACGCAACTACCCTCAGATCGAGCAATATTTACGAGAGGAAAATGTTTAGACGTATGCACCTTGCACATTAATTAAATGCTTTTAATAAATATTGATCAAGGTACCTATTCAATTTGGATAATGATTGGAAAAAGTAGCTCCTAAATAATGGCAATCATTCACGGGAATGTAATTTTCCTAAAACTGGCAACCCCCGTCGAATTATTTAAGGGATATACCAATCCGAGGCTTGATTAAATCATATGCAAAAATGTTTAACTAAAATTTTAATAGCATGTTTAATATTGGCATACCTCCACATATTGAACACAGCATTCACATGCGAGCAGGAATTTTATAAAACACAATTATTATTTCATCACTAAATTTATTTGAATCAAATCTTCACATATATACAGTATTGGAAATTTCCATCATCTCTTTACAAAAACTGTAACCCCTTCACTGTCTCTCACTCTCACTCCTCAAATTATCACCCCCTCTTTATTCTTCGCACAACACACCTCCATTCGTATCCAAGAAATCATCTCAATTAATGGATTTGTTCTTCCTAACTTCCCTTCTCATTTTCTTCTCAAGTTCTTTAAAAATTCTATATCTCTTCTTTTCTGTCTTCTTCACTTTCTTTTCTCTTTTCTCAATAATCTTTATGGCAGCCTTTGATAAACCAACTGCATGATATGCTGTTGAGTTTTTATCTCTTGGCACAACGTTAACATAGTTTGTAAATCGTTTGATGACTTCATCTCGCTTTAATTGTGTACATCTAGACGCTTCAACACTGCCAGGGATGACGATTGGTTTGTCAGTCAGCCGTTGTCCTACAACAGATGTAATTTGGGATATTAATATTGTGATCTTCGAAAGTGAGGGTTGCTATCGACTATTAATTTCGGCTGCTTACCTTTCAAATTTCTCAAACTGTTGGTATTTCCCAAGTTGATTTTTTTCTAATGATGGGAGGCTGCTCTCCAATGGATCTCTCTATACCAAGAAGGCTATCTAATGCCTTCACAGGATCATAATCATTATTACCAATTTTTCCATTCAATTGACGTAGACTAGCTTTTGTTGCTGGTGATTGAAATGACTCTTATTTTCTCAGACGGGCTTCTCTCTCTTCGATGCATTTCAAACGTTGTTGCTTTTTCTTGTTATTTCTTTCCTCTATATACTTTCTTCCCTCGATGCTCAATATAGTGACCTCCAAAGGAATTGGATAGCTCAACGGCTTCTTTTGAATTGATTTATCATTCATTTTATTAATCATTAATTTCAGTAAAGTAATATCGATGACTTTACTCGAAAGCGAAATCGATAAAACTAAGAGTGATCGATTGATTGTGACGTCACTAGTAGGATCACGAAAGTTTGCTCGATGGAGAATGGGGGCGAGAGATAAATCAAAAGTCTGTCGTTAAGGCGTTGCTATCATTCACTGATGCACGATAACATGTTGACTTCTTTTTAAATTGATACAAACTTGTTTTTTTCGAGAATTATTTGCATCGCTGTAATGAACTGCAACAATCCCGTTATATATTTTCTGTCTTTTGTTTGAATCAGAATTCAAATCAAATAAACTGCCATACAATGACCTAAAATACATAGGGTTGTGTATAACCTATGGATAGGTTTGTCCTATATTAACCCACTTTCAGTTAGGCATATCAAATGTCCAATAAAAAGTTTAATGCTGATTGTGATTAACCAGTTAGTCGAAATTGGAAATATAGGAACCCTTAGCATAGTTATTAATTCATGCAGGAGTTATTACGACATCAAAATGCGGATTCCATGTGTAGCAAATTGAACCTTCATAATCCCGTCATGAGCAATGCTAGGTAATGCGATCACGGTAGCTGAAAAACCGAGTAATTTTTTCAAGAACTGCTTCTTAGACGAAATACATGCAATTACATCGATGGCAATATTTATAATAAAATCATTGATTATTTTAAAAGGATTTTCAAGTTTATTTATCTTTTAATTTTTCAAATAATTGTCGTTTACATGCACCATTTCGATGAAGTTGAAATACAACAGTAGAAGGAAAATCATAGTTTATTTGTCATACTAGTACAAAATTATGTCTCAGAGATTTAGCTTTATAAAATTGTGTATTTTGCCCGGGGGGTAACTTCCATTGCTCTTCGATGACCATTGGCATGATGACCATTAAAATGTTCTCAATAATTAAAAAGATACCCCAAATATATTTATATGGATGACAGATTCAACCAAAAAAATGAAAAACATGTTTTTTCATAGGCAAAATTTGATTTGCAAAATGGTAGTAGTATAGATAGTCACATTATAGGAATGTTCCGTCCCTCTTACGCCTTACATATTTGTTACACAAAGAACGCCACAAAACACGGTCAGACATAGCTGACAAAGAAACTTTTAAATAACACAATTCACGATACAAAACATTATGAAAAGATACTACTCTCCCATAGCCCCGTCGAAGCATCTCCTTCGGTTGCCAATGAAGGATGTCATGCATCTTTATAGACTTTCCAGCAATGGTGATGGATATCAAATTTTGCTTCTTTTTATTATCACTACTTTTTCTGACAGGTAAAACTTCAATGGCTCCAAAATAATTATGTACAGTAGTGTCGTCCTCACTTCTGAATCATTTGTATCAACAACATTAATATTCTTTTTGTAAGAGCTTGAAGAAGTACACCCTTTTGCAAAATGTCCAGTTTCTATACAACGATTACAAGCTTTCCCAAATGCAGGACACTTCGAATGATTTGCAAATGAATGTTGATAACTACAAAATTTACAATTCTTCCCACCATTACAATTGGTTTTCTTAGTCTTCACACTATTCCTCTCTTTAATAATATTAATTTCTTGAGGAACTGCCACTGCATCTCGCCTCATAAATATTTCTGTAATTCCGATGCCTCATAAGTTCGGCAATAGTCATGAGCTGACTGTAAAGTCTAATCAGGCTTTTTTAGTAGCTCCCCACGTAAATCATCTGAATTGACAACACCGACCAGTCGATCTCTTATTATCCCAAAAATCACAAGTCAATGCCAGTCACTTCAATTCGCTAACGAAATGATCCATGCGTTCTCCGTCTAAAAACCAAGTGTTCATAAATGATATTTTTACCACCCTGACATAGGGTTCAAACTTTGAACAAATAACTGCATAATCGGGGCATAATCTGTGTTACTTTCGCCTTCACCATAAGTGAAATGACTATACTCTTCGAATGCGTCACTATTGGCAAAGTTTAACAATAAATTCACCTTAAACCTGTCTGGTGTGTCATCTTTTTCTTTAGCAATAAGATATACTTCGAACTGCATTTTGAACTGTCTCCAATTTTCTGCTGCGGTTGCATTGATAATTAGAGGACCAGGTTTTGTCCAAGATTATTTATCTGCAAATTTTAATTATTAGCAATATTAACGTAAGTATTTTTCACATTTGACATAATGTAATAAGTTCTATAAATTCAGATAACACACAAGGTGCTCCACTCAGAGCCATCTATTATTCTGCATGGTTTCCATAGGGGGTTTGGTGACTATTTGTAGGCTACCAGTTACAACAAACCTACAAGACAAAAGGGAAGAAAAGGGCAAATTACAGTACGTACTATACAGTAATTGCAATTCTTATGGAAACAAAGCATATGAGTGCAAAGAGAGACAAGAACATCTAAGGAGAAGCTGACGTGTATACGGTGTAGCAAGATTGGTTATCTAGAGTAAATACTGCAGCAGCTACATGTGGAAGAAACAGCAGAAGAATATGAGGATATGATTATTGGTTGCACTGTTCTTTTGACAATGTCATTGATGGCTGCATGACGAGGAGAACGACCAGCACTGAAACGGCAACTGAGGTCATGGTGACTGTCGTACAGGCTTGGCTATATAACGACATTGAGTCCCAGTGAACACAACGACCGTCAAACTGGAACTGATTTACTATTCAAATGTAAGAGTTAATTTTATACATGCCCCATCTATGTTTTAGCCTCTTATGTAATTTATCACTTCTTGAGTTTTTAAGCAAGCAAATTTCGTAGGCTTTCGCTTGTGCGACACGTGTCTCATTTCTGTCTTCATACTCTTCGTTTTTAATCTGTTCTTACAAGCTAACGGGCCATGTCTGATAGAATTAAAATCACAGATGTCATTCCAGTTTACAAAGGAGATTCGGATATTTCAGAATGGTGGAAAAGGTTTGTAGGAACCTTCCAGAACCCTCTTGACGTTCTAGAACATAAGATAGCCTACATGACTCATATAATGACAATGCATGATCTAATAAGGACAACGCATGATTTATAATGACAAGGCATGATCTATAATGACAACGCATAATCTAGAAGTTTCTAGCTTTCTTTTAAAACACTATAAATACAGCAAATGTAGAATATAAATTATGCCTCGCCTTATCAAAAGCTTTGTTAACAGGAACAGACTATACAATAGATCCATAAAGACGAAAACTCAACACAGTCTAGCTCAATACAGACTGGCAAAGAAAGATGCTTCAAGAATCAAGCGACAATAGATCCGTAAAAACATCAACAGCATAATCAAAAATGGTTCACAAAAAGACTTTTGGTCCAAATTAAATCACTGGTTTCCCAGTCAGCAGAATCATTCCTCAACGGAGATCATCCTACTGAAAAACAACCTAATTATTTCCGATCCTGAAAAAGTAGCAAACCAACTAAACGACACATTCATTTCACTCATGGATAACCACGATAGCATTGGAGAAGAAGATATTGACAATCATCCATCAATTTTAAATATCAAACAACAGATGAAAAATAAGCACAGAACAACATTCAGCTCAAGACACACAACACCGATTGAGATATGCAAACTTCTTAGAAAGCTGAAAGACGCAAAAGTCACCAGGAGACGACGGACTGCCCAATTCTGTACTGCGCTAATGTCACCAGGCCCTTGCAGAGCCTCTTAGCCGTGTATTCAACATCCTTATTGACGACAACACTTTTCCTTTGCATTGGAAAGATGGATCAATCATCCCAATTTTCAAAACGTCAGACCCTTTGAAAGAAACTAAATACAGGCCCATATCACTCTTGGCTGCACTATCAAAGGTTTTCGAACGAGCCATTAACAACCAAATGTGAATGTCAAACCACATGCTGACAAATAACCTATGGTTTACTGCAATATCAGGGTACTTGTACGGACATTCATGTGCAACAGTATATAGTCACTTTGGTAAGAAACTACCTGAGCAACAGAAGACAACTCGTGAAGATCAACAGAACATACTCGGAATGGAGGACAGTGCCATCTGGGGTCCCTCAGGGAAGTATTCTTGGACCACTCCTTTTTAACATCTTCGTCAATGATCTCCATCAAGCACTTGAATTTGAATCTATCAGACAGTACGCAGATTACACTACACTTTACCATTCCAGCAAAATCATCACCGATCTCTCAACTGAGATGAACGAAGACATCAAGTCAATCTCAAAATGGTTCAAAGTAAATCAACTGAACACCAATCCCTGCTCCAATATCGCCAAAAATTCTTCTGCATTGGCAAGATTAAAGCATCCCCCCACAACAAGAAAATTTCTCTCATGAAATCCTTCATTCTCCCGCATCTTTCCTTCTGCAACATTTTAGTATGCAATATAACCAAAAGCATACAATCATGTCTCGAAAAATCAATGGCCAGAGCAGTAAGAGCTGTGCTTGCATGGAACAAAAGCCATTCAACAGGGGATTGCCTAGCAGAGATATCAATACAACATGGTACAACAAAGAAAGTTACAATGTCAGATGGGAAAATTCCCCACAATACATTTCGGAGAAGTTCAGCTATGTAAGCGGGAAAACAAGAGCTGCCACTAGAAAATCCTTTGTTGAGCTCAGTTACAAATGCGGCGCTGGCAAAGACTCTGTGGTACGTACTGCTGGGAAACTGCAAAATGAAATAAGTAAAAGTCACAAAGAAATAGATAACAAAACTTTACTGCATATTCATTGCGAAGATTCATAAATCCATCAAACTTGAAGAACTAATTAAATAAGTTATGAAACAGAGCGATGTTTAAGCTATATTTATCTATATATCTTCTACTTTTTTTATCAACAAGCGGTCTCCAGATATTTTAACTTTTAAATCTTATGTAAGTATATACCATTTTAAATTCCTAGTTACTTCTAATTTTAATCCTTTAATTAATTGCTATTTTACCATACTCGTCATTCTGTAAAACCAGAGCCATCTATTGTAAATAGATGGCTCTGTGTAAAACATATCGTGCTTTTTTAACGGTAACTGTTTTTTGTATTTATGCTAAACGGTAGAATACGAGTGAAAATAAAAAAGGTGTTTATTCATTCATTCCATGCTACTGCAACAGCGATTTACTCGCCTGCGCGCAGACTAAAACCTATCTTGGCGAAAGTGTAATAAACTTTCGCCAAAATAGGTCTGCACCCAGGCTATGACTTACAAGAAAGATGACCTCTTTTTCTATGTTATGGTAATCTCGATGTCTTCGTGGCGAATCTCATCCAAGCGAGGCTGATCAAAAAGCTTGTCATTTCTAAAAAAATTTGAGTAAGGATCATTTGTTTGAGACTGACAGTCTGACTGACATCACAAGCGTTATCATTTATTAGGCATACGGAGAGATGGATCCACCTCAAGATTTCATGGCGGGTACGTAAACCAATTTTTATCTGAAATAATATCATTCCTTTTTTTAAATTCAAGTTATTTCCTTTATTGAACTGAACTGAACTGTCCCAATTCAAGAGAGGCTAAAAATCGTGCTTGCGGGCAAATAACGTTGTACATAAAAGTATAGTGCATATTTTTACGAAATGATGCAAGAAACCTTAGGCTTCTAGCACTAGAATCCTGCTGTATTAAGTAGTAGCATATAGCCTGTGCGGTATACAGTGCTATAGCTACTGTGATTTATCAAGAACAATAAAACAACAACAACACGTTATTCTCTCTTATTTACAGAACTGAACTTTATTCTTCAAACAGTCTACTTAACTACAAATTATAATATCAATTCGAAATCAGAACAAATAGAATAATATAATAGAACTATAAACAGAAGAAATATGAACCGAAATCGAAGTGTTCACAAAAAAGTGCAAAGTCAATCATAGCTTATCGGAAAGATAATACAATTTTGCATCAATCTACCAGTTTCTTTTTGCTTAATTGGTAGGCCTATTATTCACGTTATATCAATGAAAACAAAACTTTCCTATTTGTGGCACTTTTGCAACTAGAGGGGATGTTAACAATAGAAAATAATTTGTTTCGAATTCTGAAGGTCTGGACGTCAACAAAACAAACTTCCACAGCAGATATGAATGCTCCTAGGAAATAAAAATTAAACCTTTTCTTAGTTGGTAAACTGTTTTCCGAGTTTGATGATAATATTAATATAGTATAGCATAATATATTATTCTCTCCATATCGATGAAAGTAAACTGTCACATTTGTAAGACTTTCACACCTTCAGTGGACGCTAAAATCAAAATTGGTTCGTTATGAATTCTGAAGTTTTAAACGTCAACAAACAAACTTCCACGTAACAAAATATCAATTTTGCACCTGGGAAATGACTGGTAAACTTTTACTGTATAAAGTGAGAATTTTACTGACATTATTAAGAATGGTGTTTACGTGTTTGGTCTTCAGCGTGACATCACATATTTCACGAATATATTGTGTTGCATTATTGCTCAAAACCTTAGTCAGTCGATCATGTTTGCAGGCTCAAATCCCCTGCTTGAGTTACTTTTTATTTCATGATTTGATATTGTTTCTTTATTTTTTTCTTTAATATTTATTATTTATTTGGAAATTTGTTTGATTATCAGAACTGATTATATTATTTTTGTAACAAATGACAGCGATTTTGTAGCAAATTTAATAAGCAAGAATTTATTGATGATTATATTATTATTTATGAAATCATGGAATGTTTTTCTGAGCTATGATTTGCTTAGAGCTATTTAAAAAAAAGCTATATAGATTAGGTCTGGGCTATACAGTTTGAGCACGTGGGCCATACAGTTTAATTCTGGGCTAACATGGCAGCGTAAATTCGAAAGAATTGAATGCTCATGGCAATGTGACTCGTAAGAATCGAATGCTTAACGAAATTTCTCAGGTTTTGTAAACATAAACGATTCAATTTCAAGAGTATGTTCTATTCAAAATTAAAAAATACAGGCTGTATCGCGTTATATCAACACTCAAGGTGCTGTGAGACACGCGAAAAGCTAAAAATTTTGTAACTCTTATCTTGTTTCTCACTATGCCTCTGTCGTGTTAATATAACGCGATACAGCACTCTTAGCCGTTCCATATCACATAAGTATCATTTTTCACATGATTTCATATATCATTATGGAGTTGATAATGCAAAATAAGTAAAGCTCGAAAGTCTGATTTGAACAGACTATTAGTAGAAGAAATATTGGATATGGGTTGAGGGTCACTCCTTCCTTCCACATTGGGTTTTTAATTTTCAATTTTTTATGATGTACATTCAAACACTTCGGGCCGCCGTTGATTAAAATAATAGAAAAGTGTTGTATTTGGCAACCAGTCTTCAAACACGACCAGCGACCGCCCCCTTTCTGTCCCACGTTTGACTATCAATTGTTTTAAGCGGCTGCTGTTAATTAATGAATAGTTATATGCGACCTACTGCTAATGCACATACACTATACTGTCAATGTCTTTTAAGGTCCAGCTATGAATCAACCAAAAGGAACTAGAAGACCGAATCAAAGAGGCACTCAAGGAGGTGGGTACCAAGGTTGCGTTTATTTTGCATATGCAAGCAGTCAAGTTTTACCGTATAAAGTAAGTGCAGCCAGAACATATTGAGCAGAGATCTAAGATCTGGTCCAGGTTCCGGAAGGTTAGAGCAAATTCAGCAGAAAATTGATATTTTGAATGATTTATTTGTCTAACATCAACAAAAAATTCAGAAGAAATCGTTGAAATGCCTCTAGGATTCCAGAAGGCTGAACCTTTTGTCTGACCCTGGTGGTCAGACATCTTATTAACTTCAAATGAAGGAAACAAAAGGAGGAAGGAAGTAAATGAAGGAAGTATACAAAAGCTTTTGGCCGATACGATCCAATAAAAATTGGAGGTTTTAATGTTTTAATACGGCTTATTCATCCACACAATTATTTCAGGACAAAATTGGATTGCCAGCTCAACCCTTATAAAATACACTGAAGTCATTCTCTTGAAAACTCCTGGTAATTGTAATTAATAATCCTATAATGTTAAAAATAATCCAATTTGAAATTCCTGTTAATTAACTTCAAGGTATAGCATGCACAGTGTTTGATTTTGACATTAGCAAAATTATGCTAGTAAACCAACATTATACTGGTTGCCAGATTAAGCCATTTTTCCTAAAAAACTATAATCAAACTTGTTCAATACATCCATGTTGTGTAAATTATAAAATGGGACACAAGATATTAACCAAGATGAGATATGAAAGTGTGCATGGAACATGGAAAGTAGAATCAACTTTATATGGGAACACTAAGTAAAAGTAACCACTGAGCGGGATAGTAAGCAACTTTAATTGTATTGAAAAAGCTTTGTGTATAATTTGGAATGATAGCAAGACCTGAAAGATAGAATAAAATGCAATTTAAGTTTTATTTATTTCCAGCTCAACAACGCCACCAACAAAAGCAGCCTCAACAGACGTATGGTTATCAAGGAGCTGCACCAACACAACTATTTGATGACACAAGTGGTGTTACTCAACAACCAAATACTTATCAACCTGGGTATCCCCCTCAACAACCAACAGCTCAGATGTTCAATCCAAATGCACAATACCAACCACAGCAGACACAACAATCGCAACAAAGCCAACAGCAAGGGTTTTTTAATCCACAAGTTATGGCAGATCCTGTGGTAGCAAATATGGCATTCGAATATGGTTCATCATTAGCCAATACAGGCAAAGAGTTTGTGGATAGTAGGGTACGCCGGCGTATATATAGGAATTTCTTAAGAGATATATATAGGGAAGCGAGGCGTAAGCGAGTGAGCTTTTATGATACAAAACGACGAGTGGATAAAATGTGTGCAAAGCGCTTTCCATGAAGTAGTGTTCTTATATTATAGTCAGCAAGATTTGAAAATTGGAGAACTTTCCCAGCTACATCACGTTTTTACAATATTTGAAAATACTTCATCTATACCGGTTTGATTATTTGGAGTTGAGCAACGAATTGCGTTTGTATAAATTTATCACAGATTTGAATCAAGTCTATCCCATAAATTTTTCTTCTTCAATATCTCTCAAAAATGGAAATACTTATGCCTTATACTTGAATTCTCATCATCAGTTCCGTCTTTCAGTTTAACATCTTTTTAACTATCGTTATAGATTAAGCAAATAGTTTTAGTCAAATTGCTGAACAAGGAATAAATATTTCATATTTCTTTGTGAACATTTTTGCAACAGTTTTTCATTATTACTGGTTTGTTCTTTTGTGAGTTTATAATCTAACTTGACAATAAAATTTCCAACAGCTTTCAAGTGCTCAAAAGCTATTTGTGTATGGTGAACTATTTGCTCAATCCAAAACACTACAGGCATTAAGCCAAAAATCTACCAATTGTTGTTTTACAAGGTCTATTTTCCCGGGGCTTTTCAATTTCTTTCAAGACAGGAAATGGATTTTGATTGGTTATATCGTATTTTTCACATGTGAGAAAACATCGAATAAGCAATCTGATTGGTTATATATATGTATTTGTTTCATGTGTGAGGAGAATGATATAAAGATACTGATTGGCTGATGCTATTGTAGGCTATTGTATGTCAGAAAAATGGGCGGAAAATATGTTCACCGTTTCTTAATGA
The DNA here is from genome assembly GCA_916610825.1 of Haliclystus octoradiatus. Classification (NCBI taxonomy): domain Eukaryota; kingdom Metazoa; phylum Cnidaria; class Staurozoa; order Stauromedusae; family Haliclystidae; genus Haliclystus; species Haliclystus octoradiatus. The sequence goes on from OU744448.1 coordinate 20,143,945, forward strand.
ATATAAACATAAAAATAAACTAAGCAACACTGACCTAATTTATGTTGAAATTCATTATATACCTGTCAAAAATCCATTTTACATTCCATAATTCATGGTCAAAGCCTTCTTATCATTTTTAGGAGATGCAACCAGGGTCGGATACAAGCCGGTATCATAGTAGCCAGGATTCTGAAAGGCAGACGAAACTGAGAGAAAATTCTGTCTTTTTCAAATGACCTTTTAAATTGAATTTGATAAACTTTTATTAAAGGGTCAAACAAGACCTGCAGTAGTTGTCTGGAAGTTGCAAAATGACTCTTGTATCTACTTCATATTATTTCAGTGAGTTGATGATTGAGCTGCAAATTTTGGGAATTCACTTTTTAATGTTGTGTTAACATTTCTGAAAACCTGAGCAAAGCAATCAGAGGGTTTCAAATAGGAAATATGGCCTTGGAACATCATTGCATGCAAGCAAGCCTGAAATTTTTTCAAGAGCTATATAGATGTAAGCAATCAAGAGATTGTTTTTTGAAAATAGTTTGATGAAATTGGTGTTACTAGCTGAGAATCAAAAGACACAAGAGGAAATAATTAAGTTCCAATTCTAAATCGTCAAAAAAAAGACATAGTTGCAGTACCTTTTTTAAGGGTAAATGTTGGTTGCTGTAATCATTAATCGTGGTCACAAAATGTAATAAAAAAAGAGATTTTGAAAGCATTTTGTATTGGAATCCTAATCAAATTGAATTTTGACATTGGACAACCTCTCCTCTTTGTGTGTAGATGTTATGATTTATATCATAATATGATTGTCCATGTCTTCATTACATATCTCACTCATTAACTAATAATCTCTTTTAGATTGATCGATTTATGTCTGTGTCAAAACTAAAGCATTATTTTGCTGTTGATACAAATTATGTGTTTAAGAAGCTTGGTTTACTGATGTTCCCATTCGCACATCAGGTATGCATTTAATTGTATTCTGAATTGCTTGAGTATGCATTCTATTCTTTAACAAGTTGTTATAATATCTATGATAATACTTTGTTATTGAATAATTGCCTGATGAAGCACTTCTGCTGTAAAATTTGACGGAAAGTTCATGAACTAATTCATGACCGTGAGACACTTTTTGGTGGATTTTCCATGAACTATTTGACTATTTTAAATGAACTATTCCATTCATGAAAGGTGTGCCATATTTGATGTCCATGAACTTACTTTGTTATTGTATGGGTCAGTAGATTGTAGGAAGACTGAAGTAACTCTCTCTATTCAGACCACTTTATTAAACTAATGTGATTAGAGTAATACATTTTAAAAAGTCGCAGGCAAAATCTAGAGACTCTCAATGGTAAGGTTAAATAAAGTAAATTGCATTCTTACAAAGATTATTCTGTATTCTCCCCTGCAAAGATTTTTTTGAGCTCATAAATTGTTCATGAACATATTGAACTGTTATTGAACAACTTGTGAACTTTATAAACTTTCATGAACTGCTCCTCAACACCATATAAACAGTTCATGAACAGTTCACAATCAGTTCATGAACAGTTCATTTACAGTTCATGAACTCGTCCGTTAAATGGCCCAATTTCCATGAACTTTTCACCAACTGTTCATGATAATTGGACCCTTGGAAGTTCATGAGATGTTTCTACAGGGTTTCACAAGTTTATGACAAACTTATTTTATAGGGTTTCAATTTTAAATACTTGTAAATATCGTTTTAAACTTGTCTGATAGGAGGTAAAATTTTTCTTGCCAATCATTGTTCTATCAAAACTACTTCTGATTTCTTCTTAGAATTGGTCAATCAAATATGACAACTCAGAACCTGTTGCCCCCAGGTTTGAGATCAATGCACCAGATCTTTATATTCCAGGTACCTGATGATTTATTTTTATGCTTCCAAGGGATGTTTGATGTTTATTGATATTGAGTAATGTTACCATTGCTAAGGCCCTGTTTACAAGGAGGGTGAGTTACCCGCGTAGGCGAGTTAAAATGTGTTGTATGTTTACAAGGACAACGTGAGTAACCCGTCTACACGAGTTGAATAATTTAAAGCCAATCTAGGCATGCGCCTTGAAATCGAACGATTGGAAAACAAAAGATGTCTACAACGGAAAAGTTTGAAACAATCGAAAATTCAGGGTACCATTTGTAATTTTAAATCATCTACCTGAGTAACTCGACTATTTGTGTTTACAAGACAAAATGTTGTCCCGGGTGCTATAGTAGCCCGGTCTAGTAAGTCACTCGGAGGGTAGGGGGCGGCGTTTTGCGAGACAATTTTTTCACTTTGATTATAAACAAGATGTGCATAAACAATAGACCCGGGTAACTCGCCTACCCAAGTAACTCACCTTCCTTGTAAACAGGGCTTAAGATGGACTCATTAGACAGTACCCTTCTTGAATTATTGTCATGACTGATTGAGGAGTGTACGTCATTATCAATTGTTTCATATGAAAAACTACTAAATAGGTACAATGTATCCCATTAATATCACTACTGTTAATGTGACGCTCCACCTAATTTTAGTAATCTTTGAGAACCTGTTTCTATCAAACTCAACTATCTCACTCCGGGTTAATATCACAATCCGGTTACTCTGCCAGGACAGTGGTATCAATCAAGGTTACACTGTGTTCTGTTCGCATAAATAACTTTGGAGGGTGGCTACTGTCAGGGAAAGGATGACTAAATGATTATGTTGATATAAAGAGTACACAATGGTTTGGCAAAGGAAATCCCCCTTAAGTGTCGAAGAACCACCTTGAGACTGCAAATGATCCATTCCGCTTAATTCAAAACTATTTCAATTCATTAATTTTATTGCTGCAGTCCCCTGCGAAAACAGTTCAGGAGTTGATGAACAGTTAATGAACAGTTCATAAACGTTAAATGGCCCCAAACTTTTATGAACTGTTCATGAACAGTTCATGAACACTTTATGGAAACTGGAGCCACTTAACGTTCATGAACTGTTCATGAACTGTTCATGAACTCCTGAACGGCTTTTAGCAGGGGAGTGTAACCCGCTTAAGTGCCATTCAGGTGGGGTGGATGAAATTCCCGCTTATCTGCAACCTCTCTTTGAAACTCTATAAACTATTTTCTGATTAAGTCCTTGTTAGCCAATTTCAGATAAATGCAAATCCGGATAAATGCAATGAAAACCATTTATCATTGTCTTGTTTCTTGTATGGGATAGGTTTTAAACCCTTGATATGACCACGAGGTATGCAGTTAATGTTTTTTTTCCAATGTCCAAACTGTAAATTAAATTTATTTTGCAGCAATGAGTTTTGTAACATATGTTTTGATGTGTGGACTTGTTATGGGTACTCAGAATAGGTAAGTCAACATCAAATTGTAACTTTGTATAACACAAGAATAAATTATATATTTAATGGCCTTATTCTGCATTAGTCTTTGTTCAATGAAAGTTACCTTGACTAGAACTTCACTTGGATTTTGGAATCTCCCCTGCGAAAAAAAGTTTATGAGTTCATGAACGTGAAATTGCACTTTTGGGTAATTTCACGTTCATGAACCAGTTCATAAACCTGTCCATGAAGTGTTCATGAACTCTTTGTGACTGTTCATGAACTGTCTATGAACCAACAAAAAATGTTCATGAACTGTTCATGAAGTTCATGAGCTGTTCATGAAGTTCATGAATTGTTCATGAACTGTGCATGAACTCAAGGTTTTTTTTCGCAGCTCATATGTAAACCTGACTTATCAGATCTCATCTTTGTGATTTTTAATTTACATTGCAGTATACAATTTTGTATAATATATCATATGCAAATTCTTAAATTGGTAACCCTGAGAAAAAATTTGTTGATTTGATAAACAATTCATGAGCTACACGAACCATACTGCTCATGAACACTTTATGAATAACAACTTCTAAAAACAGTTTGTGAGCAGTTCATGAAAATTTGTTCGTTTAACATTCATGGACTGTTTTTCCAGAGGTACTCATATATAGCATGTGATAACGCACCATTTGAAATCAAGTATTATGCATATGACAATATGTGGCATTGGATTATAAAGCCAAAACGTACATTTACAAAATAGGAAAAGCATCTTAATAGGCATAGGTATAGGCGTAGCATCTAACTGATGAAACTGGTAACATATATCTGATCATCTTTCATGGTACTGAAGGCCGAAGAACAATATCATGATTAACAAATACTGCAGTTCATTGAGGGTTCAGGAACAGCTCACAAGTTATTATACTATAATCACGAGTTCATAAAATATTGTTCATGATCACTTCATGAACGTTATATACCGTTCAGGAAATGTCATAAGATATTTTGTTCTCGTAATTGAATTAATTTCATGAACTGACATGAACTTTGAAACTAGTCACATCATTCTGATGTAGGCCTATATTCTAGGAACTGTTGATGAACTGTTTATCAGTACAATTTCTCATGGACCCTTATTATTAAATTTTAATGATTACTTTTCACATTGAAATAGTTTATGAATACATATAAAAATGAACACGTTATATGATGCACATAAAAAGAAATTACTAAATATGGAGATCATAATGAAAACCTAATATAGGTTATATGTGCTAGGGATAATGACAATTAATTTACTTTTGATAATATTTCTTTAATGACGTACTTCTATTAATAGGTTCTCACCCGAATCTCTTGGTATGACGGCTAGTACTGCGATGGCATGGCTTATATTCGAGCTACTAGTTATTCTAGTAACATTATATATATTTGGTATTGCATCTTATGTTCGACATCTTGATTTACTTGCATTTTGTGGATACAAATACTATGGGTGAGTTATATCTGATTATCAAGATAAAATTTGTATTGAGAATATTTTCAAACTATATGGTTAATTTGAGTTAATCTTTGGTTTATATTCATTGTGAGTCTATATTCTTATTTTGAGCAAATGTTTACTAGTTTTGAGCATACTATTACTAGTTAAGTTTTTACTTGTCCTTGAGGTAAGATTTTTTTTACTTGTTTAGAAGTTTGCTTAAAATAAGCCAATACATATACAAGCACTTGCATTTTGACTCCAGTAAATTATTACTATGCAGAAAAAAATCATTCAAACAACATACATTAATGATGGCTATTGTTGAATCTTAGTTTCTGAACAAAAATGTGTACTAATGTAAAGGAAAAACGTAACCGGCAATCCGGTTGAAAGCGGACCTCAAAGTTATAGTTTAATCCCATTCAAATCAATCTTAGCAATAAAAGGCCATTCACAACATTACTGTACGTAGTAGGTCTTATACTGTATATTGGAACATAAATGGATTATTATATTTATGACATGGTCTGTCATGAAATATGAGTATTCTCTTTCAAATACTTACTTTAGAACGTTGCTGTAATTTGTTACTAATTTCATTTATTTATTGGTTTATACTGTAATGTTTGATTCTTTTGTTTTAGTATGATTCTGTGTGCTGCCAGTGGATTACTGTTTGGGTCAACTGGCTATTATGTTCTACTGGGCTGGATGAGTCTGACAACTGCATTTTTTGTAGTAAGTTTACTAATGATTTTAGTTCTACATTAGAAGTCATTGTATCGAATCTGATCAATTATTCCGTCCACTGATAACATAATGCTGGCATTGATTTTTAACATTCCAATTAGCAATTATTATAATTATTATAATTAATAATATAGAATAGCTATCTATATAGCAGCCAGCAGGAAAATAGTGCGAAATGCCAATTATTTATATAGCAGTAAATTGCCAGGACAAAAGTAGCCTTTGTTAAAAAGTTTTAAAGATCACATGCATCAAATTGAGAGAAAGCAAATCACACAAGTTTTTTTTGATGAAGGAATATAATGTTTTGAGTTTGAGAATTAAGCATTGAAAAGGTGACCGTTTCATATCGTGAAAACGGAGATCCAAAGTTATTGCTTGTGTTCAGTTTTCTATTGATTTATTTTCATTCCAGGCAAGAAATCTCCGTCTAGTTATTTTACCATCGGCTGCATCAGATGGTATGGCAAAAGCAAGCAAACGAAGATTGTACCTTTTATTGTCAATCTCATTTATGCAGCCATTATTTATGTACATCTTAACAAGACAAATCAATCAATTTGATGTGATTCTTGAAAAATCGTAATAGCTGCAAACATTTCGTATAATCCGATATATACCGTCTCAACTATTTTTTGAAACGACATATTTAGTTTAACAAATTTCAATGATGTTGAATATTTGTTGTTGGATTGGAGCAATTGTTCTGACTTTGATAATTATATTTACCATAAATTCAACGTTCACGAGTTCACTCCGTCCAAACTTTTAATTAATATTTTGTCCTCTGCTTAAAATGACTATACTGCATGGTTAGCCCTCACTCAAAAATCAAAATTATTCGTACATCAATATAAGCAACACATAGTTTTATAATAATTACCCTAGATAAACGAACATTCATTTGAAATGACCTATCTGAATAGCGTATGAAGTAAAATAAATTTAATGTCCTAATATCGCATTTGATCTTTTTAAATTATTATAGTGTATAGTCGAAATATTGAAGCAAATTCTGATAAACTATATATGTAATAATGAAAATCATGGGATGGGACTGGCACACCTACCAATGGTTACAAAACACTATATTATTATAACTCCTATTGAACTTTAACTGTGCAAGGAAACCTTGTATTGTGTCACTGTAATCCAATTTATTGTAAACTTTTATTTGTAAACTTTTATTTGTAAACTTTTACATCTGATTTAACAGTTAACTAAACTATACGTTTGACATAGACGTTCTTGGGGATAATAATAGTTACTGATATGTTGAGATGTGATATTAATGTATTTCTATTTTGATCGTATTGTGGTGAAATACTATAGAAATTTATAATATATATATCACTTCAACATGCTTTTCTTTGTTTTTCTACGTAAACTTCATTCTAGATAAGAACTGATGACTCACTGATATAATCCGATTATTCATTTCTTTTGTGTTTGAGAATCTCCTTCCTGCTAGAAGAAGACCATTGGCCATTCATTTAAATCCTGCTTCTGTTCAAGATTCCAGCAATTTATTAAATCGCACATTATGTAATACAAAACTAATTTTAGTTAATTATCTCCCCGGAGCTGTGATACGGTATATGCACTGGTTATATGAATCATCTGAAATTTGCTGAACCTCTTCTTTTCAGAGAAAACGGCAGAACATTATTAACATACTTTTATACACCAAGTATTTCAAAGAACTGACACACCCTTTAGCCAGCAAGAAGCTCAAGCCAAACAGTACTTCTGCATGGCAACAATTCGAGGCTGTATACACTATACCAAGGCACTATACAGTGACGAATGATGATAAACTACACAGGCTAACATGCCTTGTCGTTGTATCGCCAGTCAGTAAAAATTACAGTATTTGGATTTCTATTTTCAAACTTGTTATTTATTTTAAAATTTTATACCGTCTTTATACGATGTTTTATACGATTAATAATAAAAATCATAATAATCATAATAAGGATGGAATTTAGGAAATGTTATACTGAATCAAATTCCCGATCAAATTGTATTGTCAAAACATTGAATAGAAATATTGAATTCCTTTGAAGTTTGCTGTAGCAGTTTCCATTGTCTAGACAAATATAATCTTTGGTGGTCAGATTGACAACATTTGCGTCTCGAAAATCTCTTGTTGTCAGTCTTGTTTCACGGTATAAGCGCTAAGACCGTTTTGGAATCAACTTTTTCATACTCCCGTACAAGAATTAGATCATCTACACGATTGTCATGTTGGTTACATTACTATCAAAGCCAACAGTGAATATGGAAACAGACGAGCCTCTAGACTTTGAGGCCGATGCAAGGTATGCTATATGTACTGTATTAGTTGTTTACGGAATGAGATTGAGTATATTGATATCTTGGATTTGGGAAACTTTCTCGCTCGAATTTTTCACTAGAAATGATTAATTTCGTCACGCACATAAAATAAAATACTTTATGATCCAGTATTCCTCGATTAAGATTTATGATCAGATTATTACTGAGTTATTCAATACAATGCATTGTTGTTGTTCGACTGTACATTTATAGGGCTTATTATAAGTATATATCGTGTCAGTACCATGTTCAATATTTAAAATAACACATTTCATAACGATGTATTGTTGATATGTGCTAAATGATGATGACTCTGTTACTCGTGTGTTTGCGTTGTAATTCTACAGTCTACATACAACTGTGATTGGCCTTTTATTGCTAACATTGTTTTGAATTGGATTAACTACAACTTTGAGATCCGCATTCAGTCCATGGGCCTAATGTACAATTAAATTATGTGCAACTACGTAACGCAGCTTCATAATACTCGTACAGTACTACAGTACGGCTCTCTGATATGAATGAAAAATTGGACATCACGTGGGATATTTTAATTAATTATGCAAAGCAGGAATGTGAGAGTTTGTATGGAGAGTGGACATTTAAAACCAGTTTTATGCATATAGGGGACATAAAAAGGGGATATCAATCGATCTCGACTGTAGTCAGATTAAGGACAATGAAGGCAATATATTCTATATTGAAAAATAGAAAACATCAAGGGCAATTCGCTTTCCTGTCAAATGACGGTTACTGTAATGTAAACCAACACCCAGTGAACTGTCAAATTGTCATGTGGCTGATCTCCATTCTCCCATGATGTTACTATTGGAGATCATTGAAATTACTATGATCTATCATATGATTATTATGGTTGTTTATTATGATGCAGAATTGCAGATAAATGATGATCAGATTTGTAATTTTTTCTTGTCTGCACTGAGCTCCTTATTGGTCTGCACCCAAGGCCCCATGCAAGGTAGCCTGCGTGCAGACTAAAATCTCTAAAATCGTAGTTTCTCTAAAAACCCAAGGTAGTTAGCTGAAACCTTTCGTCATGAGAGGTTTTAGTCTGCACGCAGGCTACACGCAAGCTGACGATTATGCAATGGAAATGTATCTACATTCTACACGTAGACAGCACATAGACTCCCTTCGACTGTAACAGTGTGTTTGCAGTATGCGACAAAGAATCTCTTTATGATGACGAGGCTGTGACAAACGATAGCGAACGATAGAAGGAGGAAGAGCGCAGCTGACCGTAGAATTCGAAGTGGGGCGTAGTGAGTCAGGGAACGATTTTAGTGATCACTGCGAAAGACAAAACGCAAACAGGAGCTATACTATAAGAGAAAGCGTTGGTTTGGAAGCAGCTGACTACTCGCCAAACAACAAGATAAAAATTTAGTAATCTTGATTTGGTTATTGTACACCAGAGAACAAGTTATTTCAAGACTAAAGTTGAATCCATCAAAGCGCACACTTTAAGACCTGTTGTTTATTTTGAGACAGGAGGAAATTGCTGCATAATTTTTCGTCTTGTCAAATTCAAAGCAAAATTACTGGCAAGAAAACGCGTGATATCAAAATCAGTGGATCGTCAAAGTGATTATTCAAACAGGCTATTAGCTAATGATCGTTTTCAAAACATTTTAATTTGTTGCCAGTTGAGGAATTCGTCATGAGGTAGGCAACGTCTTTGAAATATTTGATGTTTTACACTTCTTATCCTAACATGCCATTTGTTTCACGTTTTGTGTCCATGATCTCATCTGTGGTTTGAGGTAAATTATCTGATCAGAAAGCATAAGGTTTGAATATAAAATTGTAGGCTGGAGGATTAATAGTTTTGTTAGATGGAATCCGAATAGGTTTATAAATTTACGAACGGATTCTATAATGATTTTTCATTTCATTTACATAGGTGTTTGTGTTGTCTGTAATCCGTATTTCGAAAATGAATGTTTTGAAATACGATATCCTATAAGTTTCATCTCAACATTTTGAAAACTGTTAAAAATAATTTCCTTGACGATATCTCCGGTAACCACTTCTTATGTGTAGGAAGTTTGCTTGTCAAAACCTGTTTTATTTGTTTGATTTTTGTATGATATTTACCGCCCACTTTCTGTATGTTTAACACGACATTCCTTTGAACTTTATTTATCATCAACTTCTATCCTTTGAATTGATACATTTTTACAAAACTCTTTCCTTGTAATGTTACAACACTTCCCGTGACATATACAGTACGTCAAATACTTTTCTTGCTGTGTTTCGAGAATCTAATCGTTTAATTCAATAATATTGATGTGTCTGTTTTCATTTGAATGTCAATATCCCCTGTGGAGTTTCTTGTCGTTTTATAAAATCATTGTAATTGCCGATAAGTTAGTCTGGCAAGCAATACCTCAAATTATCCCACACTTTTCTACACAATTTGTTAAAACCTTATCTAAATATTTGCTGAAATCTCTTGTATCTCTCACCTTTCCTATACCGTCTACTGTATGTAAATGTTCAATGATTTAAACATTGCATAGGCTTAACCGCTTTCGGGTTGGGGTGAACTATTTTATATATTCATTTATTAGGTTAATTCTCATTGCTAGGCTAATCTTCGATTTTGTCATTGTTAATTGGAATGAATATTGCATATTTCTTTTGTTGTTAGTGCTATTTAATAGGCTTTGTACATAAGTTATCAGTGCTGTGAGAAGAACCTATATGCTTGCTTATCAGCTTCTAAATAAACAAATCGAACCACATAATAGTTTTTAGTGGTTCTGAATACCCCACTTAGACCCCACACATACTACTTCCTTGTCAGTATATATTGCAGGGAGAATGAATTTTCTGCTTATTATTGATCATTTAATCGATAGGTCACCTGGAGCGTGAGCTGTCAAATTTTGTTGGGACATAGTAGGCTACAGTACTAGCTGCATGGTGACACCAGAGAGTAGTAGGGTTAAACAAAAATCAAAATGCTAGAGAAAATTCAGACAAAAATTGATATTATTTTGGTTTATAGGCCTCATTTCAACAAAAAGTCAAGAAGATAAAGGTTAAAAATGTTCTAGGAGGTGTTCGCTTTTTAGCATAACAGCTGTAGCTACTACTCTGAAAACCTGTTTCGGTGTTTGAAAATCAAGTAGCATGCTTGGTAAAATTTATAGACCTACTTCTTCTGGTACACTATTTCCAAAAAAATAAAAAATATAAAATGTTCATAAAATCTTGTTGGAGAAGGGAGAAAGTTTGATCAGTACAAGCTCATAAATGATTATTTATCAATTTATACGTAACATGTGAGTGATCAGTGGGGAATATATCTATTTGTACTTTGTTAGTATTTTAGAGGTTACTATTGCTCATTAGTCGAAACCAACTAGGGTACTATTCGATGATCTGAATTCTGATTGGTTGCTCAATCGTTCACTATAATCTCATAATGAACAATGGCAAGTTTCCTCGCAAATTTAAAAAAGTAAATAAGCGATTCGCGAATGCTTATGAATCAATTTACGAGATCACAAAACAAGCAACAAAATATGAGATGAATTTGTATAATAGTATAGGCTATGCATCCACAATTTTAATCTTATTTAACAATCTTGTCGCAATTCTTTTGTCGCTACATCATTGCAGATTAGTTTGCTAATTGCTAGTCAGCGAAAGCTTATATAATAATAATAATTTTAATTTATTTAAAATCGCATTCTACTACATAGTACGTAACATACAGTAGTTGCCAGAATTGGCATGTTTTATAAATTACGCTAAGCTAGAAAAATAATTATTATGAGACAGTTAATTTAAGGAATTGTTTCGACTTTGATATCTACGTTTTAAGGAAAGAAAATAAATAAATAAAAATATATAATAATAAAAAAAAGATAATCATATGGGTTTATTAAAATTTAAAAGTCGAAGTATTTCTATTTACATTAAAAGGATATAATTATCTAAAAATTAAAAATGTACAAAGTTGTCTTTCATTTCACGTTTAAAAGCATCTCTGCTCATAGATGTAGTGTTGCTATTATTTTTATTAAGCCTATTGAAAAGTGTTCCACATTGATATGATGGTAATAGCTTCCCGCATACGGTATTAATTCGAGGAATAATGAATTCCTGTCTTGTGCAGGCTCGTGTGATAAAAAGATCGTATATATAAGAAGGACATGTTTTGTTTCTAACATCCCATGCTAACAGTGCAGCAGATGTTTCGAAACAATGATGATGATGTAAGGAAGGCTTCGTTTGCATCATGTCGAAACAATCTTCAGATGGGCACCTCCGGTCACTTCTTGTTATAGATCTAATTGATCTACAAAATGTTTGATCAATTCTTTTAATTAGACGCTCAGATGTGCCACAATAAAGCACATTTGCGAAGTCAAAATGAGGTAGAATAAAAGTTTTAATTAACGAAAGTCTTACTTCCAACGGAAAGTAGTGACAAACTCTTGTTAGAGCAGATGTTACTGCTGATACCTTGCGGCAAACATTTTGTATTTGATTTGATAGAGTTAGTTTGGAGTCGAAAGTAAACCCAAGTAGTTTGATGGTATCTTATGGAATAGTGATATTACCATTGAGTTTGGTCTGTATGCTTCCTCTTCCCAGTATGATGGTATTAGTTTTCGATGGATTGAGGGTCACGAAGTTGGTTTTGGTCCACGATGATAGAGCTTCTACGTCTTCATTGATTTGGAACTGAGTTTGATCGATGTCTCTCCCGCTGTGGTATAATGTGGTGTCATCGGCATATTGGCGGATACCAGAGTGTGATATGAAAGAGACAAGTCGTTGACGAATATGTTAAATAGCAGAGGTCCGAGTATACTTCCTTGTGATACACCAGATGTGATCGACTTCCAATCTGACCAAAAATTTTCTACTCAGACATGCTGACGTCTATCTAAGAGGTAGCTTGCAACTAAATTGATTGAGTCTTTACTGAAACCGTATGCTTCTAGCTTTGCAATTAATAGGCGATGATTGACCCTATCAAAAGCCTTGCTTAGATCGAAAGTAACTGCTTTTACCCAATCTTCAAATACTTTGACCAATGCTGTTGTACACGAATGACATTGTAGGTATCCAGATAATGCTGTTGACCACAAGTTGCTGTCAATCATGTGGTGTGATATTTGATGACTGAGTAGGCGTTCATATATTTTGGATAGAGATGCTAGTAATGTGATTGGTCTGTAGTTGGCTTTACAGTGTTCATTGTTGGCTCTATGAATTGAAGTTACAGCACCACCTTTCCAGCAAGTAGGAAAGCAATTATTGCTGATACAATGATTGAATAAATGCATCAAAGTCTCTGCTAGAACAACATGAGCTGCTTTCAGAAGCCAATTTGGTAAACCATCTTCTCCTGGTGACTTTTTCAACTTAAGGTTTTTCATGGGTTTGATACATCTAATGATGTAACTGGCTTAAAGTCAAATTAAGGTGATACATTTGTGATGATCTGATCTTTGATGGCAACAATGCTTTGATGGTCGGTAAAGTCTGACTGATTATCTGCAGGTATCATTTAAGAGATAAACGCATCATCTAGAATGTTCACCACTTCTCTTGCTTCTGTTACAACTTTACCGCCGTGTTCTATGGAGATGGTATCTATTACTTTCCTCTTGGGATGTGGTAGCCAGGGCTTTATGCTTTTCCAGAAGTCCGATGTTGAACTGTTTCGAATCATTCACGGTGTTGCGGATTTCTTCCCTTCTGATGTAGGAGGTGTTTCTCTTCGCGTTCAGGTAGCTCATTTTATTCGAGACTGATAGTATAATTCGAGTATAATAGTATAGGCTATGCATCCACAATTTAATCTTATTTAACAATCTTGTCGCAATTCTTTTGTCGCTACATTATTGCAGATTAGTTTGCTAATTGCTAGTCAGCGAAAGCTTATATAAATAACAAACTTTTATATTAACTGCAAACATTTATATATTTCTAGATGCTCAATGGTTACCTTGCTTAAGTTTTCTATTTTGTGGGGTAGTATTTTTGTAGCCAGTATCAGTATTTATATGCAGCTGGTTTGTTTTAAAAATTAAATCTGAAA